>PVIY010029650.1:0-31808 GCA_004026745.1 Myrmecophaga tridactyla | reverse complement strand
GATACAGTGGCAGGACTTTTCAGGCTGCAACTGCCCCAGGCATAGGCAGAAGTGAGCTCTTTTGGGGGCTTGTCTGGAGCCTGTGCCTTCCCCAGGGGAGGGGTGAAGCCCAACTCAGGTGGAATCCCTCCCTCAAGGAATTCAGACCCCAGGGCTTGGTAATTTGAAGCCATTAAAACCAGCCTACAACCTCTCCTCTGTCTCCATCACCCCCCAGCAGGGAGAGTCTGCCAAAGTTAAAGATACCGCATCATCTTATGCTGGTGGGACCTGCAGTCAGACAAGTGCCACACACAGGGCAGGATAAGAAAAACAGAGTCCAGAGACTTCACAGGAAAGTCTTTCAACCTGCTGGGTCTCACCCTCAGGGAAAACCGACGCAGGTGACTCTTTCCTCCTGACAGGAGGCCAGTTTGGTCTGGGAAAATCTGGCTGGGGTCTATAATATCTAAGTAGACCCTCCTAAGTGTGTGTGTGTGTGGGGGGAAAGGCATCACACAAGCAGGGCAAGAAACAAGAAAACAAGAACTGAAAAATTCTCCTCTGTTAAACAAAACTTAAGCTAAAGGTCCAGATAAAGCTGAACGGCATGTGAAAGAACAGATAGACAACAAATTCATCCAGCAAGTGAAAGCAATCTCCAGAAAAAAACTAATTAAGGTAATTAAATACCTAGACTCCAGCAAAAAAATAACAAATCACACTAGGAAAATTGAAGATATGGCCCAGTCAAAGGAACAAACCAATGATTCAAATGACATACAGGAGCTGAAACAATTAATTCAGAATGTACGAACAGACATGGAAAACCTCATCAAAAACCAAATCAATGAACTGAGGGAGGATATAAAGAAGGCAAGGAAAGAATAAAAAGAAGAAACTGAAAGTCTGAAAAAACAAATCATAGAACTTACGGGAATGAAAGACACAGTAGAAGAGATGAAAAAAACAATAGAAACCTACAATGGTAGATTTCGAGAGACAGAACATAGGATTTCTAAACTGGAGGACGGAACATCTGAAATCCGACAAGAAACAAACTATAGGAAAAATATGAGCAGGGACTCAGGGAATTGAAGGACAATATGAAGCGCACGAATATACGTGTTGTGGGTGTCCCAGAAGGAGAAGAGAAGGGAAAAGGAGGAGAAAAACTAATGGAAGAAATTATCACTGAAAATTTCCCAACTCTTAGGAAAGACTTAAAATTACAGATCCAAGAAGTGCAGCGTACCCCAAAGAGACTAGATCCAAACAGACGTACTCCAAGACATTTAATAATCAGAATGTCAGAGGTCAAAGAGAAAGAGAGGATCTTGAAAGCAGCAAGAGAAAAGCAATCCATCACATACAAGGGAAGCCCAATAAGACTATGCGCAGATCTTTCAGCAGAAACCATGGAGGCGAGAAGACAGTGGGATGATATATTTAAATTATTAAAAGAGAAAAACTGCCAACCAAGAATTCTATATCCAGCAAAATTATCCTTCAAAAATGAGGGAGAAATTAAAACATTTTCAGACAAAAAATCACTGAGAGAATTTGTGACCATGTTTCTTGATGATGATTGAACAATGATATAGCTTTCACAATGAGACTCTGTGAATGTGAAAACCTTGTGTCTGATGCTCCTTTTATCTACTTATCAACAGAAGAGTAGAACATATGGAATAAAAATAAATAATAGGGGGAACAAATGTTAAAATAAATTCAGTTTGAAATGCTAGTGGTAAATGAAAGCGAGGGGTAAGGGGTATGGTATGTATAATCTTTTTTTTTTCTATTATCGTTTTATTTCTTTTTCTGTTGTCTTTATTTCTTTTTCTAAATCAATGCAAATGTTCTAAGAAATGATGAATACGCAACTATGTGATGATATCAAGAATTACTGATTGTATATGTAGAATGGAATGATATCTTAATGTTGTTTGTTAATTTTTTTTAATAAAAAAAGTTTTTTAAAAAAAAGAAAGCAATATATACACTGTAGAAAACAAAGAATTTGTCTTCATAGCTAAATCCCTCAGTTGATTATAATCACCATTAAGTATAATTTTACAGATCCTTGTACTTCCAAGATCTTATAAACAGTGTATGTGTCAATTTTGTCTTTCACCATTCTACCTTCTTGCTTTTCTCCTGGCCATCAGACTAGTTAGCCTTCCATGCTGTTACTAGCATCAACTTTCTAAACTGATCACATCACTCTCTGGTATAATTCAATGATCCTAGAGACTGCTGTCTCTACCAAATCAATATCTCCCAGGAGATTCTGATGTTCCCTGCTTTATGTCATGAATGTATTTCCCTCCTTGTTTATCAATAAAGTTCTTATTCTTTTTATAAGATTCAGTTTGAGGGCTACCTCTTCTAAGAAGCAGTTCTGAATGCCCAGAAATATTTACCTGTTCTCTCCTCACTTCTCTTTGTACATATTTCTATAGTACTGCTTGCCTTGGGTTGAAAAAAAGCTTTACTTATATATCTCCCTCATATAACTGCAAACTCTTAGAGGTTTTTGTTTGTTTGGCGGTGGTGGTAGTTTTCTGGGGAGGTACTCCACCACTTAAACATTTTTATTAACAATTTGGGGATCAAATTTAACATGTTGTCTAATATTACATCAGAAATCTCATTATATATTAAAATAAATAAGGATAACATAATATTTGTACCTCTCTGGTCTTAAGAAAATTCATAGCTTCTTTTGGTATACAAGGATGAGTGAGAAGAAGTAACTGATAGATTTGGGGAAGGGAGTGAAATGGGGATGGGGTAAGAGACAAGTAGACAGGAGTTACAATTTAATGTGATAAGCTCTTTAATACATATACATTAAGAGTACTAATTAGAGTATTTTCTACTTTTTTTCCTTATGAAGATTTGCAAATTTATTTTTCTTACCCTAATCTTGTTCTTGTTTCTCACTGCCACCAAATTACTTCAGACCTCATTACCTGCTACCCATACATTCAATAATGGTTTTCCCCATGCCTAATTTCTGATCCCTTCACTTAATCCCTTTGCCACATTAATTTTCCTAAATCACAGTTCTAAATAACTATATGACCCAAACACACAATCTTCAATAATCCCACACCATTTACAGAATACAGTATAAAAAAAGGACTAAAAGACTATTTACTGAAAGCCTAGAATGAATAGGCACCATCTCTCAGTAAAAAAGGTATTGCATTATTATTCCCACTTTATAGATGAGGTAGCAAAAATTCAGTGTAAATAATTAAGTGGCAGACTAGCTTGGAAAGATTTCTAAGAATCATGGCCTTGGAAATGGTAAACTTTAATCCTGAACCTCTTTTTGTCACTATACCCATCATGGTTTTCAGTCCCAGTCTGGTTGTCAGAGTCAACAAGAAACCTTGAAGTCAAAGAATAAATTTTCTGCTAAAGCCCTCTTAATGTTCAGACAGATAAAAATAACTAGCACTACTTTTTCTACTTCTACATTATTGTTCATATTATTTTCTATGCCTAGAACTCCATACCACAATGGCCAAAATTTACATAATTTGTGCATCTCAAATGCATTGCCACTTCTTTTTAACCTTTCTCGAATAGGTCAAATTTCATATGACTTCTTCTTCCTCTCAATTCCTATGTTACTTAATTACTTAAATCATGAATTCACTGATCAGGTCAAACCATTATAAATTCCCATTGGGCTGGGTCCTGAGAAATTAAAATAAATATACATGATCATTTCTTTGAAAAGCTGTTAGTAATCAAAGGCTGGTTGAAATTACAGTTCTTACTGTTAAGTCCTTCACAGGTCCTTCCAAGTTGTAAGCAATTCGTGAGACAGATTCTATTTTATTTATCTGCGTGTCCCTTTGAGCAGCTAGCATACTGCCTGGTACACGGGGAAATTAAAAAAATATTTGCTAATTATTGAATGATGTTGTCTATGATACAATCACATACTCTGAATTCTATATAACAAACAGCATTCTAGCAGGTATCTCAGTCACCTTTTGCAACTATTTTATAATTCCCTAGACTGAGTTAGATATTCCTGTCCAATGCTCTTCTTAGTACTCCAATAATGTTTTATGTTTACCTCTATTAGAGTTAAACAGAGTTAAACATGAATACATTGAAATTTAGATAAAGTAAACACAGATGAAGAAAGCAAGGCCCAGAAAAGTGATGATGTTACAGGATGAAAGTCAAACTGCTTTTAATAACAAAAGTGGAAGTTGAAGCTTAGCCAGAAGAGAAGGAATTCTATGTACCGTACCATGCTCCCTCTCACGGCTCAACACAGTGCTTCAATAAACACAAAAGAATTTTATCAATTCACCCAAATCCTGTGTGTACAGGATTTCAATATGCATTTTAATGTTATTTAGAACACAATGGAAATCATTTCTTTTATAAATACAAATCATTGTAAATTAATTACATTTTGGAATAAAGCATTTTCACCAAGATATGTTTTGTGCCACTCATTCTACACACTCCATCTCACTTTCGTATTACAGAAATAGTGATTTTAATAGTTTATGCATTTGATGATTATAGAAAAAAGAAAAGGGCATTAAGTAGAATAAAGAGGTTATATAAAGCCATATTATATTCTCTTGGGAACAGAAATTGGTAAAACACAATTAACAAAAGTTCATATATATCTATTCCTATTACATTAATTTTGAAGAGTTTTAATTTTCATGAATTTGATGGTATATTTTGACTGTGTATTCTGGTTTATTTTAATCATGGTTTAGTTGTTTAAACATATTCATAAAACTTAAGCTAATTAAATATCTTATAAAATTGAAAGGAATAATCCCCAATTGAAAATTAACAAACTAAAAATAAAATTTTAGCCACCACACGATTCTCAAAATATGCTATTATTCAAAAAGAACATTAAAGTTTCAAAGCTGTTTGTAATTGTAACAGTTTTAAAACCCTTAATATGTGGTTTATCTGAAACTATGAATAAGTCAAATGATAAAGAAATATTTCTAAATAATGTATCAAGTAGAATTCAGTGTATACAGAATTAGACAAAAGTGAAAAAATATAAATTACCAATATTTAAAGGTCTTACCTATTAATATCCTGTTCTTAATTCCACTTTTTACTTCTTCATTAATTAAATCTGTAAGCACGTGACACATTACATCAATGGATTCAAGGTGTTCTGGGCAGTCATCAGATATTTTAAATCTGTCAAACCATACATTAAACATTGTTCCTTTCATAGCAGTATAGGGCCTGTTTAAAATCAAAGGAAGGGAGAGGGAGGGAAGGGGAGAGGATGGGACAGGAGGTGGGCAGGAGAGAGATATGGAAAGGGGGAAGGAAGAAGGAAGGAGAGAAGGGGAGAGAGCAAGAGTAAAAAAGAGAGAGAGAGAAAGTAGGACAGTAAGAGATGAAGGAGGGAGGGAAGGAAAATATTAAAATGGATGTTTTGATTTCTAAAAAATAGTAACTTTCCAAAAAATTACTGTTTTGAATAAATAATTTCAATTCCAAGTTTATATTAAAAAAATACAACCCCCACCAAATATTGTATATAGTCTCCTGCAATTATATTGATTCCATTTGCATTAGCATTTACTAATGCCAATTCATCTTTACTTACTCTCTCCAGCTGTTCAATTAAATGACTGATTAGCCAGGTTTACAATCAGTTTTTTTTTTATTTCAACTTAATTTTCCTTCAACCCTTTTTTTTTTACTTCAGTGTAATGTTTAATATTTAAGTATTCGTAGCTAACTGAATGTTTGCTCATGCAAAAGATACAGTACCTCAAAGTGGAAAAATAACTCACCAAAATGCTTTTTAAAAGGCTTTTTAATCTGTACCACGTAAGTATGAAAGCTGAGTTAATAATTTAAGGGCTCTCTTAACCACATCCATGTAGAGCAACCTTAGAATAAGGGTCTTGAGTTTTACTACCAAGAATTTGAACTATCTGATTTAAACTTCTCAGGAAACTTTGAAACAAGAGGGTTTAATGGGATACAAATGATACGGAAGTTCTTGGCAGACATATTCAATAATGTTTGTACCATTTGAGTCCCAAATTAGGTTTCCTGTTGAATTTACATCTTTTGATGATCACAGACGCAGGATTCCTTCTAGACAGCATTATCTACTACCTTTCTTCATCTCAGATTTAGCTATATAAATGAAATAAAAGCAGAAAATCTATAGTCAAGATCAAAAGAAAAGGGGATGAGGGCTGAAAGATACCAGATGAGATCTGAATGTGCCTTACTGTATTTTTCTAATGAAAAACCCAAGGAACTAGAAATATTACTGCCCATTTTCTCTTAGACCATATCAAAAGAACTTCACAGTCTGCAGTTCTGCTCTTTGGAAGCACTCAATTATCAGAACCAATGGGTGATGGTGTCAGAAACAGGGGAACTGTTCCACTATCTTTCCATATTGATAATACCACTTCAAAATAAATGTACACCCATTTTAGAAGCCTTGAAGTCAAGAGGGTTGTATTTGGAAAGCTTCTCACAGAAGCTGAAAGAAACTTGGAAACAAGAAACATGCTCTGACTTAAATTTTTTTTTACTTTTTTATTATGATCATTCCATTCTACATATATAATCAGTAATTCATAATATCATCACATAGTTGCGTATTCATCATCATGATCACTTCTTAGAACATTTGCATCAATTCAGAAAAAGAAATAAAAAGACAACAGAAAAAAATTCATACATACCATACCCCTTACCCCTCCTTTTCATTGATCACTAGCATTTCAATCAAAATTTATTTTAACATTAGTTCCCCCATTATTTATTTTTTTATTAATTAAAAAGATTTTTTCAAATACCAAAAAATACCAAACACGAACATTCTTAACTTTTGATCATTCCGTTCTACATACAAAATCAGCAATTCATAATATCAACACCTAGTTGCATTTTCATCATCATGATCATTTCTTGGAACATTTGCATCTATTCAGAAAAAGAAATAAAAAAACAGAAAAAAATTCATACATACTATACCCCTTGCCCCTCCCTTTCATTGATCACTAGCATTTCAATCTAAATTTATTTTAACATTTTCCCCCTATTATTTATTTTTATTCCATATGTTTTACTCGTCTGTTGATAACGTAGATAAAAGGAGCATCAGACACAAGGTTTTCACAATCACATAGCCACGTTGTGAAAGCTGTATCATTATACAATCATCATCAAGAAACATGGCTACTGGAACACAACTCTACATTTTCAGGCAGTTCCCTCCAGCCGCTCCATTACATCTTTTTTTTTTTTTTTTTTAATTTGCATATGGGCAGGAGGCACCAGGGATCGAACTCCAGACCTCCAGCACGGCAGGTCGGAGCTCTGCCTGCTGAGCCACGGCAGCCGCCCCTCTCCATTACATCTTGACTAACAAGGTGATATATATTTAATGTGTAAGAATAACCTCAAGGATAACCTCTCAACTATGTTTGGAATCTCTCAGCCATTGACACTTTATTTTGGCTCTGACTTAAATTTAACAAGAACTCAAATACAGGGGATCTTCTGTTTATTTACTAAAATAGAATCATGTCATTAAAAAGTACTTTGCAACATGTTTTCTAAAATTTAAACGCATATAAAATGTAGATCTCTATAAGTCAGTACGTAAAATTCTAACATTTTTCCTGGTTTATGGAGATATATAAAATTTTACAAATATGAGATGCTACATGATGTATAGTGTTTTGATGTTTTTCATAGAAATTTTTATTTTATTCTACTCTATTCATTTGCTTGTCTCTCCACAATTTCTCTTCTCTCTCACTACCACCATACATCTTATTTCCCATACTAAGTAACCTATGTTAAATACTAATGATTTGATAGATATCCTTAAATATCTCCATTAAAACACATACATTTACAGGACCTTTTTTTACAGCACTATTTGCATTTCAAAAAGAAATAAGCCTTCTTGCTTTCCTAGGTGCATAATGCTTTTTTCCTATAACAATACCTCACAAAAATCATTCCATTTGGTGTAGCTTTAGTCCATCCTTTTTACTTGGCTGCATAATATCCTGCGACAAAGACATACCATAATTTAATTAGTTGTTCCCCCACTAACGGGCATTCATTTAATGCCCGTGTTTCAGACACTAAGAACAATACTCCATTTAACATACTTGTACACGTTTTTACCTATCAGAATTTTTATTCTATGGAACAGAGTCCAAGGAATACTACTGCTGAGTTAAAGGGTATAATTTCTATCTTAACAGATGTTTCAAAGTTGCTTCCCTGAAGACTATAAAAATTCAGGAAAGCTATGAGAGGATCCTTTAAACCACAGCCCTAATAGTCATAGCTGCTAACATGCTTTGAAATGTTACTATTTAAGGATATCAAATATTAAGTTTCTGAAGTTGTATTTTAAGTTTCTGAAGTTTTAAAGTCAACTTTATTAAGGTATAATTTACACATATAAAAGTGCACATTTTACATAGATAATTTAATTAAAGTTTTCACAATTTACCATCTCCACATGGATCAAGACATTGCCTTTTCTTCAAAAAATTTCACCATGCCCCTTGACAAATAACTCCCATACACTGATTTCTGTAACTTTAAATTAGTACTGCCTGTTCCTTGGAACTTCACATAAACAGAATTGCCCATTCACGTTGTTTGTCATTTTTTTATTCTTGGTGTTTTATTTCCTTATTAATATAGAAAAGTACTTTTTTTTTATTGACACATAAATATTTGCCATCTATATTTCAAATTTTTTCCAAATCTATTTTTGTATATCGACATTATGTATTTAAGGTATCTTTTTTTACCCAGGTAAAAGACTAGTTTTTGTACAATCGGATGTCTTTTGATTAAATTTCTGTGTCTTCGCAATAGATTGCACAAACTCATGTCCAGATTATCTTCTAAAATATTTGTTTTCAATTTTATATTTAAGCCTTGAGTTTATCTGGAACTTATTTCATACATGGAATGACATAAGGATTCAAATTCATTTTCTTCCATTTGGATAGCCAATTATGCTTGCACAAGTCTCTCATAGAGGTGAAATTCTATCACTGATATATAATTAATAGTTGAGAATTATTTAGTCTATGTCAATCTGGGTTCTGTGAGAGAATATAAGAATAATTTATACACAATATATAAAATAAGTTGACTTTCCCCAAATGCATCTAAAACATCCAAAATGGTACTAGTTCTGTACCATGCTTAAGAAATTTGAGAAATCATTTTCTCTGTTTTGTGATTCAGGTAAAGAAAGGTTGAAAAAATCTCTATTTTGTTCCATTGACTTATTTATCTTTTCCTGTGCTGCTATCACACTAACCACAATACAGGGGTTTTATAGTGTGTTCTAAGTTGAACCAGGTAACATCCCACTCCACCACTGCCACCACTGGTCTCTTTACTCATACTTGTCCTAGCTATTCTTGGGCATCCATTCTTCTTTATGTATCCAAGAAATCCATCAGATATAGTAAACTTTAAAATAATTTCCTTAAATAATTAACCTTAAAAATAATTTTTGGCTTTTAATTAGTAATTACATTATTGACACATTATTGTCTGATAATTAGTATTTTATAACATAAACTCGAGAGGAGGTCAGTTTTTCAGACTAAGTGCTTTTCAGGATCTGTCACATTCTGATTCTGATTCTCATCTAGGGCTTCTCTGGCATTGTTCTTCAGGCTCTCAGCTGATGCAGTGAAGATAATCCTGTACCAGCTCTCTCGACCAGGACTCCTATAAGGACTTAATTCTCCCTTATTCCCAGATACTTTCTGGGAACAGCTGCCTGGCTCAAGAGAAGTAGATAAACTGGAATCAGAAAGGGAGAGAAGGCAGAAAGCATTCAAGCCTTGTGCTTCCCAGAATTCCTTCTGAGGATTAACTTTCTTCAAGTATGCTGAAAATGAAAGCAGGTGCTTTCCACATAGCATTAATGTCATTGTCACGAAAAAAAAAGGAAACCTAAAACTGCATTCAAATTGTCACTAAAATCACAGTGAACTTCTGGATAAAAACTGAATATGCAGCATTCATTTTAAAGCTTGAATTAGATTCTAACATTTTAAAATTATTTCTCTATTTTCGTTGTATTCTATTTCTGTTGTATTCAGCTATATAAGTGTCTGTCTAAACACTTAAATAAGGATGATATCATAGGCTAAATTATTATTACTCATTCTGGGAACCCAGCCATTAATAGAAAAAAAGGACATTCACTTAACTTGTTTCCTTTGACAATGCCTTAATTAATCAGAGATAAATGCTCTGTAGGGGAAGAATCTCAATTTACATATTTTATTAATATGGTAGCTTTTTATTCTCTCAATTCTCTAAGAAAATAAAAATTCTGTTCAAAGGCGATAACTGGAAAAACTTAATGAACAATAATTTAGAACTTTTTTATTTTAGCTGTATTGCTTTAATTAAAAGAAAACATACTTAAGAATTGCTAATTTTCCTATGATGCTAGTGTAATCTTTAAATAAAGCATAAAAGTAAGATTGTTTTTTAAAACAGCTAAACAAACTGGCCCATGTGTTATACTCATTCACCTTCTTTCTCAAATAAATCACTTTATTAGCTGGTATAAAACAGCACAGACATTACCACAACAAACAACTATGTTTGGCAAACAACACATGAAGGCTCCTAAATAAACCAATCACACACTGGTAAAATATTAAGCTGGAATGAAGTGTTCAAGGTGAAAAAAAAGATAAAGATTTGACATACAGCTTGATATCCAGTATATTTTTACCTGTGTTCCCTAAATAGCATGAAATGAAAAGATCATTCAAATAAACTTTAAGATGAATAATCTGGTACTAGTCTTCCTCTCTGTTCGTATTTCATATCACTTCTCCCATTATTCGCTAGGTTCCAGTCATAGTCATCTCTCTTTTCCAAAAATAAGACAAGCTTATTGTCTTATTTTAGGTGAGATTTTCTGTTATGGTTCCCAAAAGGGCTTTGTATTTAATATCCCTCTGCCTAGAAGGCTTTTTGCCACAATTCTGCATCATAGTTTCCTACCGATCATTTAGATCTCAGTTCAAATGTCACCTCCTGAGGGAAGCCTTCCTTGACCCTCCAATTTAAAATATAGCTCCCTCCATCTTGCAATGTACACACATATTCTTTCTTTCTCATTACCCTATTTAATTGTCTTAAAGCTTTTATCACTATTTGAAATTATTATATTTAAATTCCCTTTAACTTCCTAATTCTGTATGAGCTCGAGAGCAGACAGTCTTTCCAGTGATATTCACAGTGCTTAGAATAAAGCCTAACAGATGGTAGATACTTAAAAAGCAATTGTTGAATGATGAATGTCAACAATTATTCGTGTCACCTGGGAATAATCTGTGTTAGCTAGAAACAACAGAAAAGTCTAAAATTACTTTTTTTTTGCTTTGACTATCTTGTGACTTTTAATTCATATAATACCAATACCCATTTATGATTTGTAGAAAATCTGGAAGTCACATTTTTCATTTGTTGCTTTCTTAAAAAAATGTCTCTGAGAAAACAAGTTTTTACATACTAATAGATACTAAAATGTGTATCTGAGATATGAAATAAGTATACTATTTCTATAAAATAGCTGATTTTAGCAAGGATCCTTACAAGATCACTTGTGGTATAGCTCTACTGGTATCAGGATTTCCTAAAATCTTGCTTCAGATAGGAATCCTAGGTGATGGAGTAAAGATAGGCCAATCTTTTACTATATCGAAATAAAAAGGGCCTAGGTTTTTTTGTTTTAGAATAAATGTCTAATGAAACCATAAATATGCACTTTATGTGGAAAAAGTGAATCAAAGAATAGAGGTACGATGCAAATCTTATTACTTTTAGAATTTTTCAAAACACCAAGAGAAACTATATCATTGCATAAATTATAAATGGCTTATTAAAAATTATTTAAAAAATGGAAATTCTAGTACTATACTCACAAGAAAACCTCCAATTGTCTTTACAGTACAGTTAAAGCAGTCTAGAAATAAAAATCTGTACTGAACACCTCAACTAACTGTAGCCCAAATTAGCATAATGAAAAAATGAAGCAATATTTTCCATTTAAATCAATACAGCAAGCTAACTGCTCACTTTTACTTAATATAACCCTAACTTAGCTAATTAAAAACTTCTAGTAAATATGGTTGAGAGAAACAAATACCATATAGCTAAAATAGTAATTCACAATTTAATCAAGACATATTGATATGCTGTAATAGACCTCAACTAGTAAACATAATAGACTACTGTTCGCCCCTTAAGTTCTTTAAAATACATACGACTGTTGAAAGTAATAAAGTACAGCATGTTCAGTGGAGTTGTCAATGTATGTAAATGAAATACATATGCCAACTATAATAGAGGAGGCGGCAAAGAGGTCCCTACGTGGTTGTAAGGCTCCTACATTTTAAGTAAAGAAAAACTAACTTTAAGTTGAAGGTAAAGGTTCAATATGCATATATTGTAACCCTTAGAGCAATTAGGGGGGATAAAAGATAAATTAAAAAGGAGTACTGGATGCATGGGTGATTCAGTGGTAGAATGCTTGCCTTTCACACGGGAGACCCAGGTTAGACTCCTGGACCACGCAATATGCCTCCTCCCCAAAAAAAGGAATATTAAAAATATTAAAATAATCCAAAAGAAGGCAGAAGAGGTGACTAGAGCACAAAAAGCAGTAAATATAAACGCAAATAAATCAATAATTACATTACATGTAATGTTAAGTCTGTATTTATCACTTAAAAGATAGAGATTGCCATATTGGTTAAAGAAAAAACAAAGTCCGACTACATGCTGTCTACAATAAAATGAAATACGACATACAATGTAAGATATTTTTCCCCTGAGTGAAATTATCAAAGGTTGTCTCAATAGCACAACTAAAGAAATCTTTCTTAACTGTAGGCACCAACCTGGGCTCTACAACAGGAGACACATAATCAAATGTTTGAGTAACAATAAATAAGAAGTTGTCGTCCAGAAAATTTCTTGCTTAATGTATTTGCAGTTCTGGTTTGAATGTTTCTTATTAAAGTTATCTTTGTGGGCATTTTATTTTGATAGGTATTACAGCTTTTACAATTAACAATAAGGGGGAAATGTAACCAAAATTAGTATTCTTTCTCTCTCAATATCGAACTTGAACATTCCTTACAAAAGGAACCCCAGACTTCTCCTAATTTCAGTACTTAATTCCTCATTTTAACTTAAATGATCTTTCTAACTCAAAAGTTGTATTCTTTTTACCCCCATGCATGAGGGTAAAGCTGATGTTAAAACAGTTTGCAATTAAAAAAAGAAAAAAACAAAAACAGTTGGCAATTAAAAAAAGAATTAGAAATGTTTGAGAAATTTAAGAAAATTGTATTTTCATTAAGTTTTGCATATCTTTTGCTATGTCATGTAGGTTCCCTTCTTTATTATTTCTTGATTAAAGAAAGGCTATGATAAAATGATGACTTCATTTCCATTCACTAGTAGCAATTACATAGGAATTTGAATTTTGTCCTCTTTGGGTTTGTTCATTCCTGTAAATGATGGTACACTTAGGTGAGATTTTCTATTATGGTACCCAAAGCCACCATTTGGTTCTCTTTAATCTTTGAGGGTTTCAATAAAAATTGCTCACTCAAAAAAAAAAATCTATAGATAATGATATAATTAAAAGTAAAAGGATGGAAAAAGATATACCATGCAAATACTAATCAAAAGAAAGTAAAAGGCTGGATAAAGAAATGCCATGGATATCAATACTAAGCATAGGTAAGTTGATATATTCTATATTATTATCAAACACATTACATTTCAAGATATTACCAGAGCTTAAAATGGCATTTCATGATAGAAGTAGCTATTAATGAAGAAGACAATAATCGTGAATGGGTACACACTTAAATAATGCAGCTTAAAAAGATATGAAGGGAAAACTGACAGAACCAAATAGACAAATAGTCCTACAGTTGGCGAATTTAATAACTATACCTTAGTAAATTATCACCAAGTATATACAAAATTTGAATATTATCAACTAACTTGAACTGCCATTGTCAACTAACTTGAACACAGACTGTGTGCTGGGTCATAAAACAACTTCCAATACATGTCAAAAGACTGAAGTTGCACAGAATTGTTTCTCTGATAACAATGAAATGAAATTAGGTATCAGTATCTACAATAGCTCCCAATATCTGGAAATCAAATACATTACTTCTAAATAACCCACCGGGTAAAGATGGTCACAGAATTGTCTTTTTCACCTATGGTCAGAACAATATCATCCATCTCACATACTCTTCTTACACCATGGCCTTGACACTTCTACCTCCCCTTGAATCTGAGTGGTTTTCTGACTGCAGAGGAACCTGTGCTATGTAACTTGCGAGGCTAGATCTTAAAAGGCAACACAGCAACCTCTGGATTTACTTTAGGACATTGCTCTTAGAACCCAATGTCCATATTAGGAAATACAAGATACCAAATGATAAAGCCGCATTTAGATGTTTCAGTGGAAAGACAAAAAAGAAAGTCTCAGCTAACAGCGAGCATTAACCACCCCACAGGACTGCACCTCCAGATGATTCCAGTTCTTAGTAGCAGAGTGCCGAGTCCCCCTACCTTCAGAGGTTCCAGATTCCGTAGAACAGAAACAAGCCAGTATCAGCATGCCTTCTCTGAATTCCTGACCCACAGACTTTATGTAACCACAAAAAAAATCTACTTAAGATGGTTTGTTACACATAACTACAAATCGAAAATGTTTTACTACAAATTAAAAAAACTGACACAAAAAAATCAGAAAATTGGAATACCCCTAATTCTATTATGGAAATTGAACTCATTATCAATAGCTTCACACAAGAAAACTCCTGATCCAGATTATCTCACTAGTGAATTTTATCAAACATTGAAGGATCAAATACAATACATCCTTCAGGTGAACAGAGAAGGGAACACTTACTAACACATTTTAAGAGGCCAGCATAACCCTGAAAACAAAACCTATCAAAGACATTACAAGAGAAGAAAATTACAAATCAACATCCCTCCTGAACATAGATACTAATATCCTCAATAAAATAACAGGAAGTGGATTCAGCTATATATAAAAAAGATAGTAATGCATTTTCAATAAATGTGGGGATTTATTTCAGGTATGTTAGAAAATCCATCAATGTAATTCACTATGCTAAAAAAAATGAAACAAAAAAAAATCATACGATTATTTCAAAAGATGCATTAAAACCTTAATGTAAATAACTCATGCTTCAATTTAGGATTAGGTTAGTAAGATATAGCCTCCATTTAATATAAAACCTATAGCTAATATACTTAACAATTTAATACTGAAGATTTTACACAGGAACGAGGGCTTCTCTCATCATTTCAATTTAACATTGAATTGAAACTGAAATATTCAATTGAAATTGAAACTGAAAGTTTAAAGAAGTGCAATAAAGCAAGACAATGAAATAAAGGGCATAAACATTGGAAAGGAAAAAGTAACACTTCCTTTATTCACAGATGATATACGGCTATTTATACAAAAAAACCTAGGGAATCTGCTACTAGAAATAATAAGGGATTTTGGAAGAACTTAGGATGCAAGAACAATATACAAAAATCACTGTATTTCTATGTACTAGCAACAAACAATTGGGAAAAATTTTTTTTAATTCACTTTCAATAACATGAAAAAAATAAAATAACTTGAGAATAAATTTAGCACAAGATATGTAAGACCTCTACACGGAAAACTACAAATCACTGCTGAGAGAAATTAATGATTTAAATAAATGAGGAGACAAACCATGTGTATGGACTAGAAGACCTCAATTTTCTCCAAACTGAACTGTAGATTCCATGCAATCCTAATCAACATCCAAGCAGTTATTTTGTGAAACTGAAAAGCTGATTCTAAAATTTAATGGAAATGCAAACAACCTAGAATGACAAACTCTTGAAAAAGAATTATACCACCTGATTTAAAAACTTTCAGTAAATTTAAAAAAATAAAAAAAAAAACTTTCAGTAAATCTATAAAGCAATAAAATGTTTTTTATTGACACCAGAATAGACAACTAGGTCAATGGAACAGAATACAGAGTCTAGTTATGAATATATAAAAATATATTCACAAAAATAGTTGTTCAAGAATATGTATATAGCAGCATCATTCATTATACGCCAAAACTGGAAGTAATCCAAATGTCAAATGTTCATCAACAGGAGGATGGATAACAAAACCTGGGGCTATTCATACACTATAATATCTATTCAAAAATAAAAGAAAAATGAACAATTGATACATGCATCATAGATGAATCTCAAAAATACTACACTGAATGAAAGAAGACAGGCACAAAAGATTAAATGATTCCATTTAATTGAAGTTCAAGACCAGGTAAAACAAAGCTATAGTGACAGATTTCAGAACCACAGTAGCTTATGTGAGGTAGGATTTGACTGCAAGGAAGCACAGAGAAATTTTCTGGGGTTATGGAAATGTTTTCTGTCTTAATTGTGGTAACTATACAGGTGCATATATTTAACAAAACTCAAACTACACATTTAAAATTCAGTGTTAATTTTACCTCTAAAGAAGAATATTAAGGACTCTGTTCAGAATATGTTTCCAAAATTGTGAAGATGCAAGCCATAGACAGGGAGACTATATCTGAATTCATATACCCAAGAACAGTAAACTGTATCTGAAAAATACACAGAACTCCAACAAATCAATAAGGAAAAGACAGAAAACTAAATAAAAACATGGACTAATTACTTGGATGGGCATTTCTGTCGAAGAAATTAACAGCCAATAAACCTACGCAATGGTACTCAACATCATTAGCATTAGAGATAAACAAATTACAAGTACAAGGAAATAACACTATATACCCACTGGAGTGACTAAAATTAAAAAGACTGAATACGAAATGTTCATTCATGTGGCTACAAAACAAATGGAACTTTCAAACACTGCTGGTAAGAACAACTGCTGCTATAACCACTCTGGAAGTATGTTTGGGCATTAGATACCAAAGCTAATAAAGCTTAATATATAACTTTCCCATAACCTAGCAATTCCACTTAGAGAAGTGAATGCATATAGAACAAAAGGTATGTATGAGAATGAGCATAGTAGCACACTCAAAATACCAAAATAGCCAAAAACTTCACAGAACCTAAATACCAATAAACAATAAAATGAACCAATGAATCACAGTTTATTCATAGAATGAATCATTACATAACAAAGAATAAACTACTGCTATACATAACAGGATAAATTCAGAAAAGATGTGGTTTTTGGTTCTTAATACCAAAAGAACCTAGATGGAAAAGAGAACATCCAGAAAGAGATGCTAATAATAATATATATATTCACGCCTTCTAAAACAAAAATGAGCAATCTATGAGATATGTGCTAACATTTGTAAATAAGATGACTGACATCAAGCCTTTTATTTCTGTAAATCTATTTAAAATCTTTGCTCATTTCAGTTTTATAACATAAAGTTTGTAAAAACTTATGCAAATACTAGTAATTTTTATAACTGATGAACAAAGGAAGCAAGAACAAAGAGTACATAGGTTATGATTTCATTTATACCAAGTTCAAGAACAGGCAAAGCCTATTTATAGTGGCAGTAGTCACAGCAGCCATACCCCTGAGGGGCTCTGTGGTGGCAATGTGACTGGGAAAGGACATAGGGGAGTCTTATCGGATGCTGGAATGGTTTTACACCTTCACTAAAACGCTGATAACATAGGAATACATACATATACATATATATATATATATATATATATTCATATGTATGTAATAGCTCAGCAAAAAATGTAAAAATTGAGAACAAAAACATTAAGAAAGGCATAGTACTTTTTGCCATCCATATCTCCAATCATTACAAATCACTGCCCTTGCTATATGTTTCCAAAGGATCCTAGGCATAATTCTACTACAGAATTATGATAATATAAAATTTTTCACTTATTTGTCTAACATTTTCATTTGATTAGTTATGGTGTATGAAACACATCTGGAGGAATTTATGCCTGTATAATAATCTTATGTCTTTTCTGTCACTAAGCTATAGGTTCAAACCTATTTATTTTTCTCTGCTGCAGACCCAACCACCCAAAGGCAAGGCACTCTTTAGTGCAATTAAATTCACAGTATCTAGAGGCAGCTCTGTATATGTATAAAATAGGAAAGCTCTGCCTACTTTTTTTGCTTTTAGTTGATGTCCATTGGTGGATAACTCAGTTCACTGCTCATAAGAAAGCAGAATTATGATGCCTACTTCAAGTGGTGCTTCAAGTACATCTTTTTTTTTTTTCCTTAGGTGCATGGTCCAGGAATCGAATTAGTGCATCTTGAAAGGTTATTTTTCTTCCTATTTCCAACCGGGTATTGCCAAATTCCAATTCACTATCTGCTTTGACATTTCATTTCCATAAATATCTAGCTTGGGCAAAGGTACACAACAGCAAGCACCATTTTTAATCATGGAAGACTAGAAACATTCTAAAACAAAACTATAGTTAATTAACAAGCCATTTAATCTAGCACACCATCTAATGATGGCAACAATGGAAAGATTTAAAGTGATGGCAACAATGGAAAAATTTAAAAAGCAAAGTGATAATTTCAATATGCCCTGGTACAAATAACATGTATTCCAAGAAATATTCATAGAGCAGAAAAACCTGGAGTTCAAAAACTGATGAAAGAGGGCGGGCCACAGTGCCTCAGCAGGCAGAGTTCTCGTTTGCCATGCCGGGGACCCAGGTTCAATTCCTGGTACCTGCCCATGCAAAAAAAAAAAAAAAAAAAAACTGATGAAAGAAAAGTAGGAAAGATAATAATACAGGTATACCTCAGAGATATTGTGTGTTCACTTTTAGACCACTGCAATAAACTAAATATTGCAATAAAGCAAGTCACACAAAGTTCTTGGTTTCCCAGAGCATATTAAAGTAATGCTTATACTATACTGTAGTCTATTAAGCATGTGATAGTATTACAACTAAAAAACAATGTACATATCTTAATTTAAAAATACTTTATTGTAAAAAAATGCTAAACATCATCTGAGCCTACAGTGAGTCGCAATCTTTTTTTTAAATTTATTTTTATTTATTTTTTTCAGTCATAATTTTTTTGCTAATGAAACATGTTCAGTGATAATAGCTGCTGACTGATCAGGCTGGTGTCTGCTGAAGGTTGGGGTGGCTGTGACAATTTAAAAAAATAAGACAACAAGGTTTGCTGTAACTATTAACTCTTTCTTTCACAAAAGATTTCTCTGTAGCATGCAATGCTATTCTACAGCACTTTACCTACAGTACAACTTCTTTTAAAATAGGAGTCAAGTCCCTCAAACCCTGCTGCTGCTTTATCAGGTAAGTTTATGTAATATTCTAAACCCTATGTTGTCATTTCAATAATGTTCACAGCATCTCCACCAGAGTAGATTCCATCTCAAGAAACCACTCTTTGTTCATCCACAAGAAGCAACTCCTCATCCATTAAAGCTTTATCACGAGATCACAGCAAGTCAGTCTCCACTGCTAATTCTAGTTCTCTTGCTATTTCTGTCACATCTGTAGTTACTTCCTCCACTGAAACCTTGAGCCAAACTTGTATTAATATTGATATTTTGATCTCTATGAGGTAAATCCTTTCAGAAAGTTTTCAGCTTACTTTGACCAGATCCATAAGAGGAATCACTTTTTTTGAAATCTGTAGCCTTACATGTTTTTCTTAAATAAAACTTTAAAGTCAAAATAACTCCTTGACCCATGGATTGCAGAATGGATATTGTGTTTGGAGGCATAAAAATATTCATCTCATTGTATATCTCCATCAGACCTGTTGGGTGACCAGGTGCATTGTCAATGAATAATAGTATTTTGAAAGGGATCTTTTTTCTGAGTAATAGTCTCAATCGCAGGCTTAAAATATGCAGTAAACCTTGCTGTGAACAGATGTGCTATACTGTCCAGGCTGTAATGTTGTATAAAGCATGGTAGATTTAGTATAATTCATAAGGGCCCTAGGATTTTTAGATAGTAAATGATCACTGGCTTCAACTTAAAGTCACCAGCTGCATTAGACCCTAACAAGAGAGCCAGCTGGCCTTTGAAGCCAGGTATTGACTTTTCCTCTCTAGCTATGAAAGTCCTAGATAGCATCTTCTTCCAACAGAAGGTTGTTTCATCTATATTGAAAAATTGATATCTAGTGTAGTCACCTTCAATAATTATCTTAGCTATATCTTTTGGATAACTTGGTGCATGACTTTCACATCATGGAGATGGCTTCGTTCTTTCAACCTCAGGAGTCATCCTGATAGCTTCAAACTTCTGCAGCTTCTTCTCCTCTCTCAGCCTTAAGAGAACTGAAAAGAGTTAGGGCCTTGCTCTGGATTAGGCTTTGGCTTAAGGGAATGTTGTAGCCTGTTTGACTTTCTATCCAGATCACTAAAACTTTCTTCCTAGAAGCAACAACACTGTTTCGTTTTATCATTTGCGTGTTCACTGGAATAACACTTTTAAAAAGTTTTTTTTTCAATTTTTCAGTTTTCTTTTTATGCTGTATGATGGGGTCACATTTCATCTTTTTCCATGTGAGTTACCAGTTTTTTACAGCACCATCTGTTGAACATTTTGTTTGTCTGTTTTGCTTGTTTGTATTTTTGGGAAGAGCATGGACTGGAAATCGAACCCAGGTCTCCCGCATGGCAGGTGAGAATTCACTAAACTACCCTTGCACCCCCTGGAATAACACTTTCAATTTCCTTCAAGAACTTTTCCTTTGCATTCATAACATGGCCATTTGTTTGGCACAGGAGGCCTAGCTTTTTGGTCTATTTCAATATGCCTTCCTTACTAAGCGTAATCATTTTTAGCTTTTGATTTAAAGTGAGACATATGTGATTCTTCCTTTCACTTGAGCACTTAGGGGCCATTGTAGAGTTATTAATTGGTCTAATTTCAATATTGTTGCATTTCAGAAATAGAGAGGTCCGAGAAGAGACATGGAGAACAGCCAGTCCCCAAACAAGATTTATTAAGTCTGCTGTCTTAATATGGTCACTGTTCGTGACACCCCAAAACAATTACAATAGTAACATCAAAGACCATCGATCACAGATCATAACAGATACAATAATAATGCAAACGTTTGATATGCTGTGAAAATTACCAAAACATCACAAGTATGCAAAGTGAGCACATGCTGTTGGAAAAATGGTACTGATAGACATGTTTGATGCAGGGTTGCCACAAATCTTCAATTTGTAAAAAAACACTCTATCTGTGAAGCACAATAAAGTGAAGTGCAATAACATTAACTTTCATCAAGTGAAAAATTGAAAACGTTAAAGACTGAGTGAAGCTATGCATATACCTAGCACAAAACTCCTTCCAACGCTATCCAAAAGAGAACAAGTGGAGTAGATTACTGTGCTGGTTTGAAAGGAAGTATGCCCCCTAGAAAAGCCATGTTTTAATCAAAATATCATTTCATAAAGGTAGAATAATCTCTATTCAATACTGTATGTTTGAAACTGTAATCAGATCATTTCCCTGGATGATGTGATTTACTCAAGAATGGTTGTTAAACTGGATTAGGGGACGACATGTCTCTACCCATTTGGGTAGGTCTTGATTGGTTTATTGGAGTCCAATAAAAGAGGAAATATTTTGGAGAATGAGAGATTCAGAGAGAGCAGAGCAGAATGGCATAGTCACAAGAAGCTCTAGAGTCCACCAGCCAGTGACCTTTGGAGATGAAGAAGGAAAATGCCTCCCGGGGAGCTTCATGAAACAGGAAGCCAGGAGAAGAAGCTAGCAGATGACACGGTGTTCGCCATATGCCCTTCCAGCTGAGAGAGAAACTGTGACTGTGTTGGCCAAGTGCCTTTCCAGATGAGAGAGAAACCCTGAACATCCATTGTCCTTCTGGAACCAAGGTATCCTTCCCTGGATGCCTTAGATTGGACATTTCTATAGACTTGTTTTAATTGGGACATTTTCTCGGCCTTAGAACTGTAAACTAGTAACTTATTAAATTCCCCTTGTTAAAAGCCGTTCCATTTCTGGTATATTGCATTCTGGCAGCTAGCAAACTAGAACAATTACACAGGAGTCTTTCTATTGGCAACAGAAGAAACATTATCACAATAGATGGCAGTATCCATCCTTATGTCCCCAAATTAAGTGACATTATGCTACAAAAGCAAGGTCAATGAATCTATGACTAAATGACTTACCTAAATAGAATGAACTGTCTGGACCATCAATCATAGATCTTGAAACAGCAGAGTATAGTATGAATGCCAGATTATTCTAATAAAATACTATCAAATAGCCTTTTTTTTTTGCACAGGCAGACACCAGGAATTGAACCTGAGTCTCCAGGATGGCAGGGAAGAACTCTGCCTGCTGAGCCACCATGGCCCGACGCAAACAGCCTTTTGAAGTTTGGAATAGACACTTAATTTGAACTCACATTTGTAAAAATTAATGTATTAATTAATAAGAAAACATTAAAGACAAAGATAGGAAAACATTTTTAACAGGGGTCACCATTTTTAATATTTGTGATGTGATCAAGTTTCACTTTTGGTTAGCAAAGTGAAAAAAGTTTGCAAAACTCTGTTACTCTAGGAAAAGTTTTAATTAATTCTGCTTATATTAAAGTGCCAATAAGTTATAAAATTTTGGCATTTGGACTGGACTGACTGAATCACCCAAGAAAGCATAAATGAATAAGACCAGATTGTGAGTAGGAGTTACAGAAGTAACTACAAACATAATTTAATGAAAAAAACATTGTAGGACAAAAGATTGTCTAAAATTATGAAAACACTACAACTGTATTACATTTAATTTACCATGAGACTAACAAAGCATTATCACTAACTTCAATATGACAAGTGGACTAGAATATTATTGTTTGAGTTTGTAAACACTATCAGCCTAGTGTCTAACTACTTCAGTATAATGCCTTCATTGTCTACATACTAAAATACAAATAATAATCTTGAAAAATGTTAAAACACAAAGAAAAGGGCATGTACTAAGATTGCAATGAAATGTAAACTAAACTAAGATTGCAAAACAGTCAACTGAGATGTGTTTTATATTTGAAAATTAAAATATTTTAGATCTTGTAGTTTTGAATTACATCTAAAAGGAAGCTTCCATTGCTCTAAGGGTCTGATACATCTGCAATTAAAACAGGTGATTTCTGCACTATTCACAAAAAAAGAAAAATAATTTCACAATAATTTTGAAACGTATTTTTCAATATAATGCAATATAAGTCGATCTGCTTTTCATACTATTCATAAGATCCTTTAGCACACTTGCAAAGTGTTAAGTTTTATAGGTATCGGTAGTTCTTTATCAATATCTGATGTCTAACATAGAAAAGGACCACTGAAATACAGTTGCCATACAGATTGTACTACTTGATGAATATTTAACACAAAATAATTTTATTACCAGATATTTCTGGTAGTTTTAAAACTAATAAACAATTTTTTACAAACATTACCCGTATATTAGCAGCAACAAAGTATAGCTGGCATTAAACGTTTAAATATATGTTTTATTACACTGTTTTATTTGATGTTTCTTACGAAAGATAGGGGTCTGAAAAGTAATATTATACAAGGTGAATCCTATTTATAGTTTAAGAAAATTATTGTTCTGAGTATTTGAGAAGCTACTATGTTCCTGGATAGGTAATTGCAAATTGTAATTGTGAGGATTAATTTTTCCTTATTTCTAGGAATTAATAGAACCAATGAAACCAGGGAAGCAAAATATTACAACTCTACACCCAAAACGATAAGTATGAGAGTAGAAAGGCTTTTGAAGGAATGTGGGATTTTGCTTTTAATGCTTCTAACCCAGAGCAAGTAAGTCTAAAAACAAAGGGAATTTAGTATATAGAGTTCTGTTTTTATGCACAATTTCAACTTCATCTTGTACTAATTCAAAAACACTGGTCCCCTTCATACTTCACCTCTTCATTTCTCTGAAATATAAACAGCTGAGCAGAAATACTACAAGATTTTTATCTTCCTAAAGGAGACTCAAGCACTGACATTTTGAGCTGGGTAACTCTTTGTCACGGGGGACTGTTCCATGCAGTAGAGGAATTAGGTAGCAGCATCCTTGGCCTACCTACTTGATGCCATGGGGAGCCTCCAACCCTTACTAACTATGATAACCAAAGTTGTCTTCAGATATTGCCAAACGTCTCTGAGAGATGAAATTATCCCTGGCTGAGAACCAATGATTTAAAGGTTCCCCTCATTAAAAGAAAACAAAAAATATTCCAAATACAAATGATAATTTGATCTACAACAGTGGCTCCCAACATAGTGAATACAGAACTCCTTTTTAAGACCTAATCCACACTATCTAAAACAGTAGGCCCAACCACATATGGCTACTGAACACTTGACACGTAGCTAGTACAACTGAGGTACTGAATTTTGAATTCAATTAGCATCCAAATTAAGATATGCTGTACATGTATAAAAGACATATCAGATTGCAAACTTTAGCATGAATGACAGAATATAAAATTTCCCCTTAATAATTCTGAATAATATTTAGATATACTCAATTAAATAAACTATTTTATTTATTATTTAATTTTACCTGTTTCTTTTTTGAATGTAGTTCCTAAGAAGTTGAAATTATGTATTTGGCACATATATTTCTATTGGTTAGCATGGTCTCAAATATTTGATGATCTGCCCAAATATTTACTAACTATGTGTTTTAGTTTGTTAAAGCTGCTGGAATACAATATACCAGAAACGGAATGGTTTTAAAAAGAGAATTTATTACGTTGCAAGTTTATAGCTCTAAGCCTATAAAAATGTCCAAATTAAGGCATCCAAATAAAGACTGCTGCTTTCTATAGAATGGAGCTCGAAGGATATTAAGGAATGACGAGAAAGAGATGGGATCAGGGGGTCTGAAGATCAGCGATAACAGACAACAGACCACTTTATTCTTAACCAGAGCCAGCCTACACACTACAGGGTGACAAAAGGCAGGCACGCATTTCCAGAGAGAACAGAGTGCTCATTTTTCAGTGCTCTCTTCCTTCATACTTAACATAACCATTGGGGTAAACATTCTCTTCCTCCCAGACTGTTCTACATTAACAATCTCCATAGTTTACTGCCGCCACCACCCTGATGCCAGCTGCTCCCCACAAATTCTGTGGGTCTTGTTTTAACCCTTGCTCCTACATTTCCTCCTTTTTATTTTATTAGCTGAGGTGATTGTGCCTGTCCTAGGTTGCCCTTAAGCTCTGAAGGAAGGGTCTTACCCGTCATTGGCTACCAGTCAAGCTCTCTGACTTTGAACATTTGTTGTTTAACACAGCTGAGGAGGAAGAGAAAGAGTATAAACAGCACCAAATCTAAGCCTATAGTAGTCAAAAAATGATGTGATTTCCACCAGTAAATAGGATTAAGATTTTTTTCTAGCTCTTGGGTAAGTGATTGTATAACATCATCTCTGTAGGATATATGTAAATTATTCTGAGATAATTCTAATACCATTTTTTTGTAATTCTAAGATATGGAGGCTTAAACCATCCAAATGCCCCAAAAGATGTCTCTTTACCTTTTCCCATTCTATTTCAGATTGATTATATCTTAAAGGGGTAATACTAAAATTACACATTTAACTTAAATTTTTTAGGAAGTTAAAATGTGATGTCAGCTGCTCCCCACAAATTCTGTGGGTCTTGTTTTAACCCTTGCTCCTACAAAAGATATCTTGGTTCCAGAAAGGCTGAAGGGTTGGGAACACCTCTGGAGGTATATGACTGGCATCTGCTGGGGTCTCTGGCTTCATGTTTCAAAGGACCTCTCAGGGGCATTTTCTTTCTGCATCTCCAAAAGTCTCTGGCTATGTGGGTTCTGTCATCACTGAAGCTTTTTCCAAAATGGTTACCTCTCAAAGGACTCCAGTAAGTGATCCCAATTGAATGGGTGGGGACACATCTCCATGGAAGCTACCAAATCAGAAAGTACCACCCACAACAGGGTGAGTCACATCTCCATGGAAACAATAAAAAAGATCCTACCCAGCAATGTTGAATGAGGATTAAAGAACACGGCTGTTCTGGGGCACACAACAGTTTCAAACCAGCACACTATGAAAGCATATAATAATAAAAATTCTCATGAATTCAGTGAAACATATAAATAAGTTTATATTTTACCAATACCACCACCCACAAATAATGTTTAGTGCTTATGGAGATTCTTGGAGCACCCGAAATATCTGATTCAAAGTTTGAGAAACACTGGCTGGAATTCATACAACTGGTGATAACATGAAATTCAGATGCTCAAAAATATAAATTTCTATAATCATGTTCCTAATGGTTTTCCATTTGATTTAGCAGACAATTATATTTATATTTAACCTGAAATGCACTTATCGTTCTCATTCCCAAAGGAATACCACTATCTTTCTCCCTCCAAACTTCTGTAACCCTAAAAGTCAATAGCAAATAAGTTCTCTTGACATTTTCAAAGACATTCAATTTACAGCACAAAAATAACACATTAGCTAATAGGTGTTCTTCTATGTGTACTACTAAACTATTAAACTCTTCCAAAATTATATTAACATAATAACTTAGAATATTAAATTTTACATTATAATTTTTTCCCTACCTCTTTCCATTCTACCAATGATGCTAAATAACATATTTTTACTGCATTATAAATGTTCTTAAAATCCTGGTTCTATATCTCCTTAATACTAAGTAAGAAAAACAAAGCAAAGCATTTTGCATAAGCATATAGTGTACTTAGTAAGAATAAATCAAGAAAATATAATGAGAAAATATGTTTGGTTGCATAGTTCAGCACATTATTTTGCTTACACAGGAAATATCTGCAAAACCCTATTTAAATCATGTATCCAGATAGCACTGACTATCTGGATGCTAATTTAATCATTTTTTGACTTCATAACTATACCAGTCTTATCATTGTGGATCTTGTTAATATTATAAACACATCTACAGGTTATATCTTCTAAATTTTTATTAAGTAGTTAATTCCATATTCCTATTCTGAATTATTATTATTTCCAAATAATCCTTTTATGCATAGAAAGAATGTCATAAAACTCTTTTTCAGAGGTTATGAACTCTGGATTACCTAAACTATTAGAAATATTACATTCCTTTCAGTTAAGTCTCCTTTTGGGTGAGAATTAGGGAAAGAAAAGGGAAAGCAATTGGTAGGGGTTAGAGGACACAGAGCTCTGTAGGTGGTTTGGGACACAATTAAGTTATTAGCTTTGAAGAATTCTTTATATTCTTTCCTTACCTGGCAGAATTTGGCCCTAGATAACTGTAAAAAAGAATAGCTTTTGGAAAAAAAGCATTTTTTAAAAAATACTGTAAGTACAGAATTAAACACAGAGAACATGAGATAATTTATACAACACTTTTTAAAAACAAGCAACATAGAAATAAAGAGCAATTTCTAAAAGAAAGTCAAAACCAAAGTTGTATTAACATCTAGCTGGTACATCCATTTATATATATTTTAAGCCACAGAACTACACTGAACAGTGACATAAATTACTGCATACCTGCAAGGAGCTGTTGGGTAAATGACTTTTATGTGTTGGAACGCTAAATCTTGATGTGAAACCTGCTTGATCCAATTTCTCAATCCTTGTCCAGAGTCACCTGGTGAATAAGAAATTCTAGATTAAGATAAACATTTTAACAATATGATAAATTCAAAAGAAGTCTGTATTTCATGCCACACAGAGGCTGAACCAAGGGATTAAAAAATTCTTCATGTATAAAAATAAATGTACAGAAATCAATTATCAATATGAGCTAAGCTAGCAATAATTTTTATTTTACTCCTGTTATCACCATTGATCTACTTTGAAGACCTTGTGTAAGCATGGGTTTTAATTTCCTCATTTGTTAAAAGAGTATAATAGAAACAAATAAAGTAAATTTACTACATGGGTTTTTCCTTACCAAAAAATGTCTTACTATATCTGACTTTGAACATCGTCACTTATCTTACTCTTAGAAATAAAATCCTAAAGTGATTATTAAGCTTTTGAAGTTGGAGTAAACTAAAACAATTTGCGTGGTCAAAACAATAACAATCCTTCAAAGGACATACTCAGCATATTTCTATTTTTAACTTAAAGAAATCTGAATTTTAGTTTGATAACATTTTTTCATGGCCTAAAATAATGACTCTATACTATGAGGCTGCCAGTAAACTAATCACAACTCACACAAATATTAACATATGTATATTTGCACAGAGAAGGAAGGAAATCAGAAGTCCATCTTATGTAGTCCTGAATGGAAATTTTACTAGATGGAATCCAACTACTTCCCCTTATCTCATAGCAGAGTTTGAAGAACTTTCCACCATGAAGAATCTTAATAGAAGGAAAACAGGATGGCATTTTCTAAGAACTGAAAAGTAGAGAATAAGAAGAGCAATGAGTACAAGATGAGCCTGGAAGGAGAGCTCTGTAGAGACCTGACAACATCCTAAGAGCGAGGAAAAGTAACTGAGGTACTTTTGGCAGAAAGGTGACATGATTCAAAAGGTTCACCCTGGAAACTGTGAAACAGAACTTAATGGGGACAAAAGTTGATGTGGGGATAACAGTTAGAAGGGTACTGTTTAACAGATGCTGAGACAAGGATGCTAGCACCCTAGCAGAAAGAAACAGAGATATTAGAAGTATCTAGGAGATAAAACTGATAGACACTGGCAACTGATTAGTTTTGAGGAGTCATTCAATGATGACTCCTATGTTTTAGGTCAGAGCAACTGGGTGTACCATAGCAGCATACACTCAGACAACATCTACCGACAGGCTGTACAAGCTGGGCACAGGTAGCTCTTTCTAATGTATGCAAGGTTATATACCAGCAGTTGAGCAAATTATGGCTAGCTGGATGGCAAAATCCAGCCTAAGGCCCTTAAAGGCCTAAGTTAAGGAGAGATTTTACATTTTTAAAGAGAAAGAAAAAATGATAGAGAGATGGGGAGGGAAGGAGGAAGGGAAGGAAAAAAAAGAGGGGAGAAAGGGTTAAAGAAAAATATGCAAGAGACAGTGTTGTGGCTACAAACGCTAAGATGCTTACTATTTGGCCCTCGAAAGAAAAAGTTTGCCAAACCCTGCCCTATACTACCTGGACCCCAAAACCCTCTTGTATCTCCTCTCCCACCCCTCTCTCCCTGCTCTCACTCCAGTCACACTAGTCTTACTTGAACATTTCAGGGAACCTAATTATGTCTTTGCCCTGGCTTTCTCCTGTCTGAAAGTCTAACCCACTATCCACAGCATTTGCTCATTTAAGTCTAGCTATTTAAGTATCAACTGCACAGTGGGGCCTATTCTGACCACATTATTCAAAATCGCAGCCCCCAATCTTCCCCACTTCCTTACCTTGTTTTCCTCTTTCGCACAGCACTTACCACCTTCTCCCATATAATCGATATAACTTATTTTCCCCGCTACGATGTAATACCATGAGAGCAAAGATTTTTGTTTGATTTGTTTATCACTGTATTCCTATAGAATAGAACCGTATTGCATTCAAAGCACTCATTTAATATCTATTTCTTGACTGGATGAATGAATGAATACTAGGCAGCTGGATAAACATGTTTAGAGCTCAAAGGGGAGATTTACACTGGAGGCACACATTTATGTCACCTGTCTAAAGGTAAAAACAGAATCTGTGGACTTACATAAGGAGGTGGGGAGAGGGGAGAAAACAGTACTGCAGGAAGAGAAGAGGGCCTAGGACCGAATTTCAAGAAATTCCATCATTAATGACTAGGTAGAGGAGGAAGAGCTTGCAATAGGGACAAGAAGAAACAAATAAAGGTGAAAAAAAGAACCAGGACAGTATTTCAAGGAGAACGCTGAATGGTGCTGAAGGTTAAATAGGAGGAAGACTGTAAAATATCCATTACATTTAGCGACACAGAGGTTACTGGTGACTAAAAAGCCAACTCAGTCATCTTGCTGAGACTTACTATGCCAGGGAGCACACAAGACAGTGCGGAGAAACCACAAACAAGACATGCATGGTTTGGGTCTTCATGAATTAGGTAATTACAAGCAAAACGAATAAAAGGAGAGCCACAGAATCCTAAGGAAGCAATGGTTAAATGAAGCTAATTAAACTATATTTTTACGATCCTAAAAGAAGGTATTTCTTTGGTATTTTCATGGTAGATAGGGCTCAAGGTAATTTGGCTGAAACTTACATTCCCACAAGCTCTTCCATGGCTGCTATATTCTAGATGACATCGACCTTTAAGACTGTTTGAAAAACAAAATCCCTCTCTAAAGGCACCTTTTCAACCATGGAAAGTAAAATGACATCCATCCACTTACAAAGACCACTTTTTAAAAAGCCCAATCTTTAACTGCAGGATATGGTAAAACTGTTATAATTTTGTTTGTCCATATTCTGACTACTAGAAGCCAAACATCTATTAACCACATATATAAAAAAAAGTCAAATGTAAAGTCATTTGTCTCTACTCTGGAGTATTATTTATTTCATTTGAGACCTAAATATATAGGATTAACATTATCCTTGCATAACTGGCAGAATCCTTTGGATAAATTCCTTTCTTCAGAACACAAAGAGGAGAAAAACACACAAACACACCGCATTCTGGGTGTCACGAGATAGTTACAGGTCATAACAACGTCAGTCATTTTTGGCCCAAATTGAAAAGAACAATTCAGTCGCCTTAAGCAAAGTACTCCAGGAAAAGGAGGAGCAAAAGTCTAGTTCCTCCTAAGATATGACTGCCCTAACTTATTAATGACGAGAGACTTGGTATCTGGGAGTTTCTGGGGTTCGCGAATGAACCTGAGGGCCCCGACTCCCGAGGTCCCAGCTGTCCAGGCGGCTGCGGTCGTCGTGGTCACCACACCCTTTAAGCCTGCACAACTCTCAGTCTCTCCATAAACCTCCGGCTCTCCATCTTCCCGATACTTCAGTACTGCCTAACCACAGCACTTTCTTTTCCTTTTGACAATGCATCTGGCGGCAAATGATGCACCGTCCTGTGCCCTCCCGCCCCCGCGGACTCAACCTGCTAACTGAGCTGTCTAACTTTAGGCAGGCCCTCGGAGGACACCCACCGCGTCTTATTCCTCCCACGACCATTTTCTGAGACGTTACCCTGGACCAAACACTAGGGATAGGACGAGCAGGGCCCTCGCCCCGCGGGGCTCAGTCCAGCAGGGCGGACACACACCAGTAACTACGGCGAGCAAGAGACTTGCCACCGCGGGGCACGCCGGCAAGGGCACACACGGGAACAACAGCTGCCCCAGGCACTTCGCCGAATTTGGGCTAAATCGTGCAGACTTAATGACTACCATGGGCAGGAAGAGGAAAGGGGGGGAAGAAAGGACGGGGAGAAAGGCTCGCAGCCGTGACGCGGCCCCCCAGAGACGACAAATACCACGTAACTGTGGAACAAGCAATGGCAGGTACGCCAATGCACGTGAAAACTCACATCACCGGTAGCTGACCCCAATGAACACGAAACACTTCACTGGCTTCTAGAAGAAGACTTACCTTGCTAATCTGCTCTGTTTAATCTGGGGGGAGGGGAACGGAGGGTGGCAAGGTTTGCACTGGAGAGCTGAGAGGCGATGGGGGG
>PVIY010029649.1:0-31814 GCA_004026745.1 Myrmecophaga tridactyla | reverse complement strand
CAAAACTCATATATACCATACCCCTTACCCCTCCCTCTCATTGACTGCTAATATTTCCATCTACCCAATATATTTTAGCTTTTGTTTCCTCTGTTTTTTTCTATACCCCTTACCATTCCCTTTCATTGATCACCAGCATTTCAATCTACTAAACTTATTTTAACATTTGTTCCCCCCTTTATTTATTTATTTTTAACCCATATGTTTTACTCATCTGTCCATACCATAGATAAAAGGAGCATCAGACACGAGATTTTCGCAATCACACAGTCACATTGTGAAAGCTATATCATTATCCTGTCATCCTCAAGAAACATGGCTACTGGAACACAGCTCTACATTTTCAGACACTTCTCTCCAGCCTCTCCAATGTACCTTAAATAAAAAGATGATATCTAAGCATTCCTAGATTATACCATATCAGTCTTTATTGTTTATCTTTCCTTCTGATTTCATTTGTGTCTCCAGACCTCCTCCCTCTATCATTCTCACACTTAGCTTCATTCAGTGTACTAACAGTATTGTATTACAGCTAGGTAGTATTGTGTTTTCCATTTATAAATTTTTACAATCATACAATCAGTCTTGTTACACAATCTGTATCTCTTCAACTCCAATTACCCAATATCTACCCTATTTCTATCTCCTGATGGTCTCTGTTCTTAACTGAAATTTTCCAAGTTCATTCACTTAAGTTAGCTCATATCAGTGAGACCAAACAGTACTTTCCCTTTTGTTTCTGGCTAATCTCACTCAGCATAATGTCCTTAAGGTTCATCCTTGTTGTTACATACTTCATAACTTTATTCATTTTACAGCTGCATAATATTCCATCATATGTATATACCACAGCTTGTTTAATCACTTCTCTGTTGATGGATATTTGGACTGTTTCCATCTCTTGGCAATTGTAAATAATGCTGCTATAAACATTGGTGTGCAAATGTCCACTTGTGTCCTTGCCCGCATGTCCTCTTAGTAGATACCTAGCAATGGTATTGCTGGATTATATGGCAATTCTATACTTAGCTTCCTGAGGAAATGCCAAACTGCCCTCCACAGTGGTTGTACCATTTTACATTCCCACCAACAGTGGACAAGTGTGCCTCTTTCTCCACATCCTCTCCAGCACTTTTCATTTTCTGTTTTGATAATGGCCATTCTGGTGGGTGTGAGATGATTTCTCATTGTGGTTTTGATTTGCATTTCCCTAACAGCCAGGGAAGTTGAGCATCTTTTCATGTGCCTTTTGGCCATTTGTATTTCCTCTTCTAAGAAGTGTCTATTAATGTCTTTTGCCCATTTTCTAATTGGGTTGTTTGTCTTTTTGTTGTTGAGTTGAACAATCTCTTTATATATTCTGGATACTAGACCTTCATCTGATATATCATTTTCAAATATTGTCTCCCATTGTGTAGGCTGTCTTTTTACTTTCTTGACAAAGTTCTTTGATGCATAAAAGTGTTTAATTATTTAAAATAAATAAAAAAGAAATCCATTTATTTCTTTCTTCAATGCTCATGCTTTGGGTGTAAGGTCTAGGAAACTGCATCCTATATAAGATTGATAAGACATTTCCCTACATTTTCTTCTAACAGTTTTATAGTCTTAGATCTAATGTTTACTTAGGTCTTTGATTTATTTTGAGTTAATTTTTGTTTAGGTTGTGAGATATGGATCCTCCATTTTTTTGATGTGGATATCCAGTTCTCTAGGCACCATTTATTGAAGAGACTGTTCTGTCCCAGGTGAGTTGGCTTGACTGCCTTATGAAAGACCAATTCTCCATAGATGAGAGGGTCTGTATCTGAACACTCTATTTGATTCCATTGGTCAGTGTATTTATCTTTATGCCAGTACCATGCTGTTTTGACCACTGTGGCTTCATAATACGCCTTAAAGTCAGGTAGTGTGAGACCTCTACCTTCATTTTTCTTTCTCAGGATATTTTTAGCTATTTGGGGCACCCTGCCCTTCCAGATAAATTTGGTTATTGTTTTTTCTATTTCTGAAAAGTAAGTTTTGGGGATTTTAATTGATTGATATTGCATTGAATCTGTATATCAACTTAGGTAGAATTGATATATTAACTGTATTTAGTTTTCCAATCCATGAACACAGTATACCAATCCATCTATTTAGGTCTTATGTGATTTCTTTTAGCAATTTCTTGTAGTTTTCTTTCTATAGGTATTTTGTGTCTTTAGTTAAATTTATTCCTAAATATTTTATTCTTTTGGTTGCAATTGTAAATGGATTTTTTTTCCTAATTTCCCCCTCAGATTGTTCATTACTAGTGTATAAAAACACTCCAGATTTTTGATTGTTGATCTTGTAACTTGCCACTTTGCTCTACTTATTTATTAGCACTAGTAATTTTGCTGTGGATTTTTTGGAATTTTTGACATATAGTATCATATCTTCTGAAAACAGTGAGAGTTTTACTTTTTCCTTTCCAATTTTGATGCCTTGTATTTCTTTTTCTTGTCTAATTGCTCTGGCTAGAACTTCCAACACAATGTTGAATAACAATGGTGATAGTGGATATCTTTTTCTTGTTCCTAATCTTAGTTGGAAAGTTTTCAGTTTTTCCCCATTGAGGATGATGCCAGTGTGGGTTTTTCATATATTCCCTTTATCATTTTAAGGAAGTTCCCTTCTACTCCTATCCTTTGAAGTGTTTTCAACAGGGAGGATGTTGAATTTTGTCAAATGCCTTTTCTGCATCAATCAAGATGATCATATGGTTTTTCTGCTTTGATTTGTTGATATGGTGTATTACATTAATTGATTTTCTTATGTTGAACAATCCTTGCATACCTGGGATGAATCCTACTTGGTCATGGTGCATAATTCTTTTAATATGATGCTGGATTCAATTTGCAAGAATTTTGTTGAGGATTTTTGCATATCTATTCATTAAAGAGATTGGTTTGCAGTTTTCTTTTCTTGTAATATCTTTGGCTTTGGTATGAGGGTGATGTTGGCTTCATAGAATGAGTTAGGTAGCCTTTTGTCCTCTTCAATTTTTTTTAAGAGTTTGAGCAGGATTGGTACTAATTCTTTCTTGAATGTTTGGTAGAATTCACATGTGAAGCCATTTGGTCCTGGACTTTTCTTTTTTGGGAGCTTTTTAATGATTAATTCAATTTCTTTATTGGCGATTGGTTTGTGGAAGTCGTCTATTTCTTCTCAAGTCAAATTTCCTCAAACCCCTTAGAATTCTTCTCTACCACCTCTTTCCACCCCCCTCATCCTCAGACAACTACTAATCTGCTGTCTGTAAGTATGCATTTTCTAGAATTTTAAATACATACAAGCATGATAAATTATGTACTTTTTTTCTGATCTGGCTTATTTCACTCAACATAATTGTTTTGAGATTCATTTATGTTGTAGCATGTGTCAATACTTCATTCCCTTTTATTGCTGAGTATGTTTCATTATATGGATTTATCATAACGTACCTATTAATCTGTTGATGGTTATTTGGATTATTTTGAGTTTTTGGCTATTGTTAATAATGCTGCTATGAACACACATGAAGAAGTCTTTGTATGGACAAATGAATTAATTTCTCTTTGTCAAATACTTAAGAATGAAATGACTAAGTCACATAGTAGCTGTATGTCTACGTTTTAAAACCCACCAAACTTTTGCAAGGTGGATATACCATTGTACATGCCCATCAACAGAGTAGGAGAGTTCTAATTTCTCCATGTCCTTGACAACACTGGGCATGGTCAGTCTTTTTAATTTTAAACATTCTATTAGTTGTGCATCATTATCTTATTGTGGTTTTAATTTTCATTTCTCTAATGGCTAATGATGTTGAGCTTTTTTGCATGTGTTTATTTGCCATCAATATATTCTTTGGAGAAGTGTCAGTTCCACATTTTCATCCATTTTTTTATTGTGCTTTTTGTTTTTCTTATATTGAGTTTTTGAGAGCTCTTCCTCATATTCTGAATATAAAACTTTTATTAGATATATGATTTGTAAACATTTTCATCTGACCTGAAGTTTTTCTCTTCATATTCTTAACAGTGTCTTTCAAATGGCAGAATTTCTTAAATTTGATAAGGTCAAATTTATCAAACTTTTTCTTTTGTGGATCATGCTTTCCAAGTGGTATCTGACAATCTTTGACTAACCCATGCTCACAAAGATCTCTTCTGTTTTCATCCAGAGTTTATTTAAAATGTGATATGTGTGCTGCAGAATGCTATAACATAGATAATACATTATAAATGATGGAATAAATTTTTCCATTCAAAAAGTTTAACTTTTGTGTGGTCAAAAATATCTTTTTATGCTGCTGTATCTCTCCTGCCCCTAGATTTTATTTGTTGTTTACTAGATTCTCTTGTGATATTCTATTATTTTGCTATTATTTTAAAATTTTTAGTCCATCTGGAATTTATTTTTGCATAAAGTGGTGTCCAATTTCATTTTTTTTCAGAGTCGTAGCCTTCTGAGTTAGTGGGGTTTTTTTTTTTTTTTTTTTTTTTTTTTTTTTTTTTTTTTTTTTTTTTTTTTTTTTTTTTTTTTTTTTTTTTTTTTTTTTTTTTTTTTTTTTTTTTTTTTTTTTTTTTTTTTTTTTTTTTTTTTTTTTTTTTTGCATGGGCAGGCACTGGGAATCGAACCCGGGTCTCTGGCATGGTAGGCAGGAACTCTGCCTGTTGAGCCACTGTGGCCCACCCAAAGCAGCGTTCCTGGGTGGGCGTGAACTTTTGAGTTAATATTACTTATTTTTAAAACTCATTGTTTTTACCACTTTTCATGTATTAAATCATGTTTTTCTCTGGGATTCTCTATTACTGATCTATTTGTTTCTCTCTATGCCTGTAACCATATTAATTTGATTTCAATTGTTTAATAGAACATTTTGATATTTAGTAAGGCAGCTCCCTATTTGCTATTTACTTTATAAAAAAAATGGCCATTCACAGAAATGTATGCTTACTTATAAATTTTAAGTCTATTTGTCTAATTCCACAAATTTCAACAAGGATTTAAATTGAAATTATATTACATGCAAGCATTATGTTTTGGCAAATTCATATTTTTCATTAGATCAGATCTTTCTGTCAAAGACTGTGAAAAGACTTTTCATTTGTTAAGATTTTTATTTTATATCTCTCAATATGATTTTATCTTTTTTCGCTTGATCCCTATTTCTTTTTCAAAATTTTTATCTCTAAGTATTTTCTCATTTCTTCTATGTGATTTACTTACTAGAGAGTATGTCCAAGATAACATTCAATAATAACAGTGCTCTCATTCACCCTTAGCTGTTGTTTTTTGGTAAATTACCTTTTTTATAGATTAGGAATTGCAGCTGAATTTATTAAAGTACTTTTTAGCATCTAGTGATATAATTATGTTGATTTTTTACCTTCAATTTTTTATGTGATCATCTTGATAGTTAAGTATCTTTTCATTACTGTGATGAACTACACATTTAAAAATAATTGTTTATTCTTTTCATATATCAGAAGATTCTATTTGCTAAAATTGTATATGAACTTTTGTGTCAATATATCTACAATGATATTAATCTTTACTTTTCTCTATTGCACTATTATTGTTAGATTTTTATATCCAAGCTATGCAGGGTTTACAAAATAAATTAGAGAATTTTTCCATCCTTTTCTAGGGTCTTATGTAGTGAGACTAACATTGGAATTACGTGTTTTTGGAGATTAGGTAAAACTTAGTTATGGATCCATCTGTTCCTGGCACTGATTTCAGTGTAGAACCTTTAATCATTTGACAATTTCTTTTCTGCTAATTTTCACTTTTTTCTGAGTCATTTTGGTAATTTTACTTTGGAAAATTAAATGGTAGGAAATCATTCTTAAATTTTTTCAAATTTGCTCCTAAGAGTTATGTGAAATATATTTTTTTTACTTATTTTCTTTTTTTATGAATCTATGAAGGATCTTTTAAAATTCCTGATCTTATCTATTTTTGCTTTATCTCTTTTTCCCTTAAGCAGTTTTGTGAGAGAATTTAATCATATCACTATTTTTGTCCTTTTCAAAAATCTATCTTTTGGATTTAAGTCTTTTCTCATCAGTCCTTTCAAGTTGGCAGATTAGACGTTTACTTAAATTTGAGGAAAATCTATTTCTTTTTAATTGTTTCTCCTCATTTTGTGCCTTCTTCTAGAACTACCATCATTTGCATGAAGAGCTCTTTTACTATTCCTTTTTTTTCTGTGATTTCAGTATCTTTGAGATATTTTGTGCTCTGATTTATTACTTTTACTTGATATTCCTGGCTACTATTTGCGTATCAGTGGTAACCACCCATTCCATCAATTCATTCACTGAATTGCTTAGTTCAGAAATAATAATTTTAGATACAGGAAGCATTTGGGGGCTGCAGTTGAATCTTTATCAATTGTCACCTGTCTCCTCCAGCAGCCCTGTACAGAGTTCTGTGCACTGTGAACTATCTTCTTCTTATGGGTCCCTGGGCCTTCCAAGATCGACCTTTTTTTTTTTTCTTGCATGAATTAATTATCTAGTTATTAGAATACTTCAAGTGATTGGTGAGAAGTGAAGACACCTTTACAAACAAGGGGCTGGCTCCTCCTGTGACACCATGTGAAAACTTTCCAATTCTTAGCTTTCTTCCCTCTCTGCAAATCACAGGAATAATGAGCACTCAACCAGTTTGCTTTCATCTTCCTTAGCTCTTGAAGGCCAGGAAGACCAGATGCCTTCAAAGGAATGGATGCCAACTTTCTCCCAAGAGCCCATACTATTTTAGAGCAAGCCAGTTCTCAGGATTCACAGCTTTTCAATCCTCATGTTTAGAATTTCTCAGTCTGAGCTGCAGACTCTCTCCCAGCCTATGATGAAGAAAGCCCTGTACAAAGTTTCTTCTCCAAGCATCCAGGGAGCTTGAGTTTTGCTAGCACATGAGTATATATCAATCAGTTTCAGTGGCCTTGAGGCTCAGAAAGCACAATTTACAGAAGTTGAAAGAAGAGAGAAAACAAGCTACATTCCCATCACCACCTATCTAGAACTTCTCACCATCTTCCATACAAATTACTGAATGTGGAAGAACACTAAAATAGTTGTGACTACTATTGAAAACTGAGGCACTCCATCCAATTATTGCCAAACGGAAAAGAAGACCCAGTGTTGGCACATCTCCTATTTTTTTCAAAAGACTCCATAAATCCAGAATGTTCTGTAAAATCTTCCCATTTCAAAATATAGATGAGTAGTTAAAATTTTAAAATAAATATCATGTGAGCCAAGCCAAATATGTCTATAGGTTTATTTCAGCCTGTAGCCTACTAGATTAGAATTTTTGGATTAAATGATTAATGGAAGTAAGTAGAATGTGCTTTTTTGAGCTTTCTGCAAGACCAGAATATTTTCAGAATCTAACTTTTCTGTGACAAATGGAGAGCCAGAAAATGAGGAAGACAGCAAGTTTTGTCCCAGCCATTTGGATTTTAAGATTACGTAGTCTGTCAACTGCATAAATACAAAGCCTCATGGCACAGAGTGGCCTCTTAAGTGTGGAGTATGAAGATGGACTCAAGAACAATGGATTTCCATTTTTTTCCCTATTTTCTATGTTTCTCTAAGAGACTTTTTCAGGGAAGAAAGAAAAACAATGAAAATGTTCCATATTTTACATGCACAGGGTCTGAATATAATAATGCAGTCTATTAATAGTATTACAATAATTGTCCAAGATGAGAACTAAAACATTATTTCAAAATATGGAGAAGAAGGGTCATAAATTGAGGTCTTGTATCGTAAACCTGCTTAATCCCTGAATTCTTGTTTGGGCTCTGATGGTGCATTCACCCTAGTGCCACCTGTAATTAACTTGAGCCCTATTCCTAATTACAACCTGCTATTTAGAGTTTCCAGATGATATCAAGATGTGCAGGATCAAATAGACAGTGTCAGGCACACTATGTAACAATTGTGGCAAAAACACCATGTTTCTTCAAGTATGTAGAGAGAGAGGCGGGCAAATCCTCAGTGGCTTCCATGAGGTAGGTCAAAATATTAGTGTTTAGACTTTCACGGTTGCTATTACTATTGCAAAATAGTGTGTCATTCTACTGAGCAAACAGACTTATCACTGACCCCATTTAATTTCACTCTCTAAATTTCTAGGTTATTAAGTTTCTCTCTCAGAGAGTTTGAAACCTAAGTTTCAAAACAGATTTTCATTAACCTCAAAGAGAATTGGGTCCACTTATACATGACAGGAATATATTGTATGTAATAAAACTATGCAATTGTTTATAATCTGTCTACTCTCAAAGCAAAGACTTGAGGTGTACTATTCAGAGTAAATAAAAGAGATTCAATTAGTCCTTTCTGTCTGGGAATTCAAGGATCTAAAAAATGTACCCAATGAATGCCACACATGGCAATTTCTCCAGGATTGTCACATTGCTTTACTTTCAAAGGACATGACACCCAAAGAGTTCAGAGCTGTACTGTCATCACAAGTTTAAATTTGACACTGGAATATAATTTATAAGAAATATCACAGCTGGGTTTTTGGATTACATAAATTGACATTAAGAAGTAAGCTACATGGAGTTTCAATATACTACCAAATTCATAGGAGTTGTAAAGAAGGGAATTTTCTTTATTAAAAATAGGCCATGACACATACTATGCTGGACCTTTCACATAATCATCTCATTTAGCCTCATAGTAATCCCCTGAACTAAGCTTTATTATCCATATTCAACACATGAGCAATTTAAGGTTTTGAGAGATTAAATGCTTTCCCTGAGGTCACATAGCTGGTGACAGAACCAGGAGTCTCATGCAAGTCTGTCTGATTCCAAAACATGTGCTTTTTCCATTAAAACTTGAATGTTTGGAATTCAGTTTAAATTTATTTTTGTCCTGGATTAAAGGTATGCTTTGTGACATCTCTCAGGAATCGCATAAAATAGACTATAGTGAAAATAGCCAATTCACCTCCTGATCAAGTATACCACACCACAATAGCACAAGACAGGGCCACCCTATTGGGATAAAATCATAGCTGTACCGAAAGCTCTGTTTCCCAGTTCCTGCTCATGGTAGAGATTCAGATATTATGAATGTCCCTCTGTGCACATTCATAATATCTGAATCTCTACCATGAGCATTTCTTCCTTAATGTCTTCTCTCAAAAAGCAATTTCTCTGAGCAAGAAGAAAGGGTTATACATTAAATAAATTCATACTCAAACATATTATGACTAATCAGATCTACCGTCCTCCTGGGAGGAGAGAAAAGGAAGGCAAAATGTTTGGGTGTATGGGAAGTGGTAAAACTGAAAAGAAGAGTGAGAATACAGAAAGGAAATTAGAGAGCACTTTGCCTATTCCGTCTCTGGCTTAGGCCACCGCCTAGATACAGTACTTAGAAAATTCAAGAAAATAAAATTCTGCTATTTTTTTCTTTGGGTACTATAGAACCTTGGAATAGGTTTGAAATTTGTAGCCATGTTCTTGACTTGAAGGAAGTCTTCCCAAAGATAATCATATATATTTTTTTACCTTATTCTACAGGTCATTGATAATTTGTGTCATATTAAGGGTCAAGTATTGACATCAAGGTATTTTCCTAATTATTTGCTTTTACAGTTTTGATAACACTATACATGACAGATTCATCTTGAAACTGTGGGATTTCTTCCCCTCATCCTTGTGAGCTTTACCTTTGGACTATCAAGTTTGAAGCTCAAATGACAGATCTGGCTACAACTAGACAGCAAATTGTGCAAAACCAAACCGGAAAGTATCTAGTGAGCTATTCCGGCTTACTTTCCTAATTGATTGTGTATTGAAAAACAAAGTTTAACAAAACATAGCATACACCACACACCTTAAAATTTAAAAAACAGGAAACAAATTCTAAGCACTGGCGATATTTGGCAAAATATAAAGTCCCATTTTTAAGCAACTTTTTTTCAAGGACCCTAACAAGTATCATTCTTCTCTATCGGGAGCACTGTGAGGTCCACCACAGTGAGACAAGCCCATGGACTTGGAAGCCATCTTGTGCGGTGAAAGAAGTAGCATCGGGCTCTAAACCAAGGAAAGCCAAGGTGGTCAATATTACATTCTGAAAGCACCAATGGACCCTTTGTCCCAGGACTAGAGCTTCTGGGAGATGTGCCAGAAGATTCACGTGTGCACATATGTGCACACACATACAGTAACATGATGATTCAGGAAATCCAGTCATATGGGAAGATCAAAAGCACAGCAGGAGATTCCTGTGACTCTGGCATTGGTCAGCAATTCTTCAAGGTCCACATCCAAATATGAAAGTAGTTTAGAGCCTCTACAGATGGAAGATAAACAGAAACTTGAAAAAAAAAAAAACTGTACTAAGGCAGCTTATTTTTCTCCCGTTGTCCTTCCACCTACCACGAGCAGCCCTGGTGCATTGTCAATCACTCCCACACACCACTTTGAAGTATGACTCTCCCCCTGAATCCTGCAGAGTGGATGCCAGCCTGGCCTGATCTCACCTCTTTAAGCCTTCTGCCCTCCAACATGCTCAGTGTTTGGAACATATATTGGGAATAGAAGGGAATATGATCCCAGACCCAAGCACAGACAGCTACTAGAAGATGTCATGTGTCTGGCACTGAACAAGATCACGTTGCCAATTTTAAACCAACTATGCAACCTCGGTTTTCTTGGGAAAGACAAAAAGAAAGGCTGTGTGGATGATGAGAAAACAATGAAATGATTGATACCTCACACACACATATGCAAAAACATTTCTCTGAAAAATCTAGGGTCAGAAAAAAATTATATATATTTAGTGGATAGCACTAATAGAAGGGCTTAATAAAGGAATATTGCTACTGCTGTCCTAATAAGTAATGTTTAAGTACACGTGGCACCAGGGAGGAAGTGAATATTTAATTTGGAATATTTTTATATATTTACTATCTGTCTCTCTCATCATGTTTGCAGTTTTTACAGTCCTTGTTATGAATAGCTTCTCATCACATTTCTATGAAGAAATCATCATAATTACAACCTTATGTTATAAGAGAGCAGAAAGTAGTGACTTGACAAAGGTCATGTGGCAATACCATGTCCTAGACAGGAAGGGAACTAATATATCTGGAAATCATTGTGAGTCAACATTCCTGTGTGGATAGAAGAAAGCAAGGCTCAGGTTGCCCCATTCAGGCTCAGAGCTTATTCAGAAGAGTGAGCACTTGGTATGGATATGATGTCATCAAGAAGAGGAAATCAAACTTTAGCAGTGATACTTTGAGCAAAATCTTATTGGAAGCAATTTCCAAAATTATTGTTACCATTGTAAGGGTAAGGGGTGAGGCAGGGAAAGGATCAACTGTCTTTTAATATTGGGCCATTTGATTTGGCATTTAAATTGCTACAAAATTTACTCTTAACTAGCAACCTACCTTTTGCAAAACTGCCACTTGTGTGAGACTCTCTGGGGGATTATCTCCCTGTGTTTTAAAATATCAAATTCTTGTGTAGTCCATGCAGATATGTAATGAATCAACAGTTATATTCTAGGATGTTTCTTAGGAATAGGAACTAATGTTTAAATAACTTTGGAAATGGAATATCATGAAGCTCATTAATATCTGCACAATGAATGAGATCTCTTTCAGATCTGTTCTTTACCCACCCAAAAGTTAGAGGGTAGAAAAAATTCCTATTTCCCATAGCAGGGAAGGGAGCACAGAAGAAACACAAAGAGCCTTATAGTCAGTATTTTTCAGAAAGTATGCACTGATTTGTAAAAAATAAGAATAAAAATAAAAAACTTTTAAAAACTGCACTAAATGTATGAACTTTGAGCTATTGAAAATGGGAGAAACAGAATTTTCTATAATTAATATTAAAATTCTAATGTATGGAAGAAAACATGTAAAGCATGACACATTGGGCAGAAGAGAAACAGAATTTTCTATAATTAATATTAAAATTCTAATGTATGGAAGAAAACATGTAAAGCATGACACATTGGGCAAAACTTTCATGGGATACAGAAAAAAGGAGAACTTGACGTAAAATAATAAGGACAGACATATCTATCTCTCTCACACAGATCTGAATAAATGGCTTTAACCAATTGTTCCACAAAGATGAATTGAATATTAATATTCAGTAAGGTTTATATTTCAGATATGTTCATTATGAAATATTGCAAGCATCTTGAAAATGATATACTATCACCAGCCAGATTTTACAAATCTAATATTTTGCCATATTTGCTTTAGATCTTTTTCCTTTTTTAAAAAAACTTTTTTATTGTTTGTTATAACATATATGCAAAGCAAAGAAATAAAAAAGCAATAGTTTTTAAAGCACTCTTCAACAATAGCTACAGGACAGATCCCAGAGTTTGTCATGGGCTACCATATGCTCCTCTCATATTTTTCCTTCTAGCTGTTCCAGAATAAAGGAGAGTAGAAGGCTTAAATATTTTTGTATTATCACAATCGACTTTTTTCCTTTCTTTTTTTATGAAAAGTAACGTATATACAAAAAAGTTATAAATTTCACAGCACAGCACCACAATTAGTTGTAGAATGTATTTCAGAGTTTGACATGGTTACAATTTCACAATTTTAGGCTTTTACTTCTAGCTGCTCTAAGATACTGGAGCCTAAAAGATATCAATGTAATGATTCAGGATTCATATTCATTTGTTAAATACTATCTTCTCTGTATAACTCCACCATCACCTTTGATCTTTCCATCCCTCTCTTTAAGGGTGTTTTGGCTGTGGCAATTCTAAATTTTTCATATTGGAAGGGTGTGTCATTAATATGGGGTAGGGAGATGGAACTATCTAATGTTCTGGAGAGGCTGGACTAGGTTTCAGGACTTATCTGGACCAGGGACCCATCTGGAGGTTATAGGTTTCTGGAAAGTTACTCTAGTGCGTGGAACCCTTGTGGAATCTTATATATTGCCCCTAGGTGTTCTTTAGATTGGTTGGAATGGTCCTGGTTGGGGGTTGGCAGGTTATGATAGGTAGCAAGGTCTAACTGAAGCTTGCATAACAGCAACCTCCAGAGTAACCTTGTGACTCTATTTGAACTCTCTCTGTCACTGATACTTTATTAATTACACTTCTTTTCCCCCTTTTGCTCAGGATGGAATTGTTATTTTAAAAATAACAAGATATAGCAGGCACATTTGAAGCCCACAGTGGAACATTTCCCCAGTCCCCCCATCCAATTCTGTCTCCTCCCTCTTCAGAGGTAACCACTATCCTGAAATTAGCATGTATTCTTTTTTGGATGTTTTCATACTTCTTTTATATGTGGATGTATCAAAAATCACTATGTAGTATTGTTGACAAATTTTAAAACTTTAGCCAAATAGTATCATGCTGCTTGCATTTTTTGTTACATTTTTTTCCTATCCCACAGATAAACTCAATCATTTGGTCTGACACTGAAGTCCCTATCAAATGCTAATTTCTTATTAACCCGATTTCTTTTCTTTAGACCAATATCACTAGCCTAAATGATCTTGTCCATTTATTCCTTTGTTTCTTTATTATCTGTTTCCTTACTCTCTATTCCCTTACCAGAATGTAAGCATCACAAGAGCAAGGATTTGCCTTTTTGCCACAGTACTCTCAATATTTTTTGAATGAGTGAACGAATGAATTTAGATAATGTTCTTCGAACAAATTCTGGACAATGCAGACCTAACCCTTGAAGAGTCTTTCTCATTAAAGTTCTATGCGATTATCACTCCATTACATACATGAGTCAATATTATTTAATCATTTTTGTGAACATTTCATGGCTTCAAATTATTTCATGGCTTCAAATTATTTGATCTCCTCCCATAAAGAGGTGTGGTCTATATCCTCTCCCCTTGATTCTGGGTGAGCTCATGATGCTACATGATTTCTGGGACTAGGTCATAAAAGGCAATTTCTACCTTGTTTGCAGGTACACTTACTTATGGAATCCTGCATCATTGTATAAAAAGTCCAACTATACTGAGGTTGCCATTATGTGAGCAGCAACAAATCATATGGGGAATTCACAGAGTCACATGTAGGAGCCCCAGGTGATGACTCAAGTTTGAGTCCAGCCTTTGAATTTTTTCAGACCAGGTATCAGACATGTAAGTATATAAACCTCTAGAAGAAAGTAGGATAAGATGCTGGCATAGTAAGGTGTAGAAGTTAGTTAGTCCTCTAGGACTGCTAGTAAATAGCCAAAAACCGTCTGAAACTACTGTTTACAGGACTTCCATGACCAAAAATATATTGTATACCAGTCTGGAATGGGTGAAACAACCAAGATCACAGCACCAAACTGTAAGTCTGCCAAGCTATGGAGGCGGGTGCCTCTCTCCCGTTGGCATGGCAGGCTGACTTGTATTTGAATAAAAGCTCTGAATACAGATAAACCTGGAGCAAGCATGAAAGGAACTGGGAGGTTTCTTCCTGGCAGAGAGGAGGTAAAGCTGAACCCCCAAAACAAAAATAAACAAACAAAAAAATATGGAGACTTTTGGAGTTGCATAAGCTCAGAATACAGGAAAAGGGCTAAGCCCCAAGAAGAGGGGCACAGAAAGCTGGATTCCAACATTGGCTTTTGATTGTCAAAACTGGGGGGCCAGCTCCAGGTCTGAACAGGATTTTTTTCTCTCCTCTTTTTTTAAAAATTTTAACAGCCCATTAGATAGAGCTGCAGGCATTCTATAGCTATAGTATAGCCCCAGGCAAGGATGGAATTAAGGTATGTCTGAGAGACACAGTAACTAGTCAGGTGAAGGAGATAATTCCCTAAAGGGCATATCTTTAAGCAATCTCCACTGGGAGCAACGCAAGGTAGATTAGCCAACCTCCAATTTCAGTGAGTAACAAATGGGGACTGCTGAATACAAACTCCAGGCACACATAAATCCAGAGCAAACAGGAAAGGATCCTTGAGGTCTTTACCAGCAGAGAGAGGCAGGGCTGATGGAATAAAATGAAATTAAATAAAATAAAAAAGAATGAAGATGGAGGTTTTTTGAATCAGGCAAGCTCAGAGTACTGGAAAGGGCCTGTGCCCCAAGAAGTGGGGAACATACAGCTAGATACTAATACTGGCTCTTGACTGGTGGATCTTGGGGGCTGGGGACTGGCGCTGAAAAGGGATTTCTTTTTTTCTTCTTTTCAAAAACTATTCTCACGTTGCTCATTAAAGAAAGCTTCAGGCATTTTCATTTGTCAGCAGGACCCAGGCAAGGGTGGAGTTAAGCTAGGTCTGAGAAACAAAGTAACCAGTCAAACAAGGGAGATAATTCTCTAAAGGGCAAAACTTCCCCCATAAAAGGAGAGGTGAGGTGTAGTCTAGCTCAAGTGACAGCCCTCCTTCAGAGAATTTAGAACATAGGGGCTGGAAAACAGAAACAGTTTAAGCTTGCTTTCTACCTCAGCCTCTTTCACAACCACATGCCTGGCAGGGACAAGGTCCACTGAGAATCAAATGTACCACATCACTTTATGCTGGTGGGGAGCTGTGGACTGAGAAGTATCACTTGCTGGACAGGAGGGCAAAAGCACAGATTCTGGAGGCCTCACAGGAAAGTCTAATAACTGCTGGGTCTCATCCTTAGGAAAACTTAATACTGATTACACCCTCCTCAAGAGACCTGGACCTGTCTAATATTGGAAAATCTGATTGGGTTAATCATATCTGGAGAGATTCTCTTCAAAAGAAACTTTCCATATTAAAAGGGCAAGAACAAGAAAAACAAACGGCTGAAAATTTCAGATCAGGTAAAGAGAAGCTATGCTAGAGAGGTAGAATAAGTTGAACTGAATGCCATAAAGAACAAAGAACATATAAAGAAAAAAGTTGACCAACAAGAAAACCCTAGGTAAAAGAGAGAAAATGACCTCCAGAACAAACTATCCAAGGAAATCTTAGACACCAGCAAAAAAATTATGAGTCATATTAGGTAAAATAAAGATATGACACAGTCAAAAGAACAAACATTTCAATGACATATAGGAGTTAAAACATCTCATTAAAGATGTTCAAACAAACTTGCTAAATCACATCAAAGATCAAATCAGTGAGCTTATGGCAGATATGGCAAGAGAAATGAACGCTATAAGGAAGACACTGGGAAAACATAAAGAAGAACTTGAAATTTTGTAAAAACAAATGGAAGAAGTTATGAGAATGGAAGGCACAATAAAGAGATGAAAAACAAAATGGGAATCTACAACAGCAGATTTGAAGAGTCAAAAGAAAGGATTAGTGAATTAGAGGACAAGACATCTGAAATTCTACACACAAAAGTACAGATAGGGAAAAGAATGGAAAAAATATGAGCAGAGACTCAGAGAATAGAATGACAACATGAAGCACACAGTTATACATGTTATGGTGTCCCAGAACAAAAAGTGAAGGGAAAATGGTCAGAAAGAACAATGGAGGGAATAATCACTGAAAATTTGTCATCTCTTATGAAAGACATAAAATTACAAATCCAAGAAATGCAGCATAGCCCAATCAGAAAACCCAAATAGACCTACTTCAAGACACTTCCTAATCAGATTGTCCAATGTCAAAGGCAAAGAGAGAACTCTGAAGGCAGCAAGAGAGAAGCAATCTATCACATACAAGGGCAACTCACTGTGACTATTTAAAGATTTCTCAAAGACCATGGAGGTGAGAAGGCAGTGGGATAATATTTTTAATATACTGAAAGAGAAAAAGTGCCAACCAAGAATTTTGTACCCAGCAAAACTGACTTTCAAAAATGAGGGAGCGTCAAAATATTTTCATACAAACAAACACTGAGAGTTTGTGAAAAAGAGACCTGCTTTACAAGAAATACTAATGGGAACACTACAGGCAGATATGAAAAGAAAAGAGAAGTTTGGAGAAGAGTGCACAAATGAAGACTATCAGGAAGGGTAAAAAGAGAGAAAGAAAAAATAAGATATGACATATAAAATTCAAAAGACAAGACAGTAGAAGAAAGTACTGCCTTTACAATAATAACATTAAATGTCAATGGATTAAACTCCCCAATCAAAAGAATTGATTAAAAATCAGGCCCCATCTATATGCTGTCTATAAAAGACTCACTTTAGACCCAAGGGCAAAAATAGGTTTAAAGTGAAAGGTTGGAAAAAAGATATTTCACACAAACAACAGCCAGAAAAAAGTGGGGGTTCCTATACTAATATCAGCCAAATTAGACTTCAAATGTAAAACATTTAAGAGAAGAAGAAGGACACCATGTATTAATAAAAGGGACAATTCATCAAGAAGACGTAATAATCATAAATTTTTATGCACTGAGACAGGATGGCCGAAAGTGCATTAGGCACTGAAGGGAGAAGTAGACACTTCTACAATGATAGTTGGAGACTTCAATATACCATTCTCATCAATGGATAGAACATCTAGACAGAGGATCAATGAGGAAACAGAGATGTTGAATAGTACAGTAAATGAACTAGACTAAACAGACATTATACAACATCACATCCTACAGAAGCAGGATACGCTTTTTTCTCAAGTGCTCATGGAACATTCTCCAGGATAGACCACATGTTGGATCACAAAACAAGCCTCAATAGATTTAAAAAGATTGAAATTATGCAAAACTTTTTGGATCATAATGGAATGAAGTTGGAAATCAATAACAGGTGAAAGGTTAAAAATTCACAAATATATGGAAAATTAACAACTCATCCTTAAACAACCAGTGGGTCAAGGAAGAAATTATAAGATAAATCTGTCAATATCTTGAGGCAAATGAAAATGTAAACACAACATATCAAAACTTATGAGATGCAACAAAGGCAATGCTGAGAGGGAATTTATTTCTCTAAACGCCTATATTAAGAAAGAAAAAAATCAAGGAATTATCAGTTCAGTTGGAGGAACTAGAGAAAGAACAGAAAACTAACCCCAAAGCAAAGAGAAGAAAAAAATAACAAATATTAGAGCAGTAATATATGAAATGGAGAACATAAAAACAATAGAGAGAATCTATAAAACTGGGAGTTGATTTTTTGAGAATCAGCAAAATTGATGGACCCTTAGCTAGGCTGACAGAGAGAGAGAGAGAGAGAGAGAGAGAGAGAGAGAGAGAGAGAATGTAAATAAATAAAATCAGAAATAGGAGAGAGTACATAACTACTGACCTTGCAGAAATAAAGGAGATAATGAAAGGATACTATCAGCAACCATATGCTAATAAACTAGACAATGTAGATGAAATGGACAACTTCCTAGAAAAGCATGAATAAACAACTTTGACTTAAAAACAAATAGACAACCTCAACAAACCAATCACAAGTAAAGAGATTGGTTTGAATCAGTCATCAAAAAGCTCCAAAAAAGAAAAGTCCAGGACCAGAGGGCTTCACACTCTACCAAGCATCTAAGAAAGAATTCACATAAATTCTGCTCAAAATTTTCAAAAAAATTGAAGAGGAGGGAAAGCTTCCTAACTCATTCTATGAAGCCAACATCACCTGAATACAAAAGTCAAAGATACTACAAGAAAAGAAAATTACAGACCAATCTCTTTAATGAATATAGATGCAAAATTCCTCAACAAAATACTCCCAAATTGAATCCAGCAGTACATTAAAAGGATTATACACCATGATCAAGGTGATTTATTCCAGGTACGCAAGGCTGGTTCAATTAATGTAATACACCACATCAATATATCGAAGCAGAAAAGCCACATGATTATCTTTCCCTGAAAGATCAGGAACAAGACAAGGAGTAATAGTGGTGCCAGTGGGCATCCTTCTCTTGTAGCTGATCTTAGAAAGAAAGTTTTCAGTCATTGAATACGATGTTAGCTGTGGGATTTTCAAATATTCTTTTTATCACGTTGAGGAAGTTCCCATCATTCTTATCCTTTGAAGTGTTTTCATCAGAAAGGATGCTAAATTTTGTCAAATGCCTTTTATGCATCAATTAAGGTAATCATGTGGCTTTTCTGCTTTGATATATTGATGTGGTGTATTACATTAATTGATTTTCTTGTGTTAAACCAGCCTCACATACTTGGAATAAATTCGACTTGGTCATGGTATATAATCCTTTTAATGTACTGTTGGATTCTTTTGGGAGTATTTTGTTGAGAATTTTTGCATCTATATTCATTATTTTCTTGTAGCCTCATAGAACGAGTTAGTGTTCCCACCTCTTCACTTTTTTGAAAGATTTTGAGCAGGATTTGTATAAATTCTTCTTGTAATAATTAGTAGAATTCACCTGTGAATCTATCTGGCCCTGGGGTTTTTCAGGGAGAGGTTTCTGATGACTGATTCAATATCTTTTCTTGTAACTGGTCTATTGAGGTCTTCTATTTCTTCTAGAGTCAATGTAGGGTGTTCATGTGTTTCTAGGACTGTGTCCATTTCATAGGGGTTGCCTAATTTGTTGGCCTATAGTTGTTCATAATAGCCTCTTTTGGCATTTTTTTTCCTCTTGGTCTCTCTCTCTCTCTTTTTTTTCTTTTTCCTTATGGCCTTTTTAATTTCTGTATGTTCAGTAATATTGACCCCTCCATTTCTGATTTTATTTACTTGCATCTTCTCTCTTTTTTCTGTGTCAGTCAAGCTAAAGGCTTGACAATTTTATCCATCTTTTCAAAGAAGAAACTTTTAAAACTCTGTCTATTGTTCTTTATTCTCAATTTCATTTATTTCTTCTCTAATCTTTATTATTTCTTTCCTTTTGTTTGATTTGAGATTAGTTTTCTATTCTTTTACTACTTCCTCCAGGATTGCAGTTTGATTTTAGCTCTTTCTTCTTTTTTTTAATGTAAGCATTTAGGGCTATAAATTTTCTTCTCAGCACTGCCTTTGCAGCATCTCATAAATTTTGATATGTTGCATTCTCATTTTCATTTGCTTCAAAATATTTACCAATTTATCCTTGCAATTTCTTTTTTGACTCATTGATTGCTTACAGTGTGTTATTTAACTTTCATGTATTTGTGAATTTTCCAGTTCCCCACCTGTTATTGATTTCCAGCTTCATTCCATTGCAATCAGAGCATATGCTTTGTATAATTTCAATCTTTTAAAATTTATTGAGACTTGTTTTGTGACCCAGCATGTAGTCCGTCTTAGAGAATGATCCATGTGCCCTTGAGAAGAATAACCTGCTGTTTTGGGGTGCAATGTTCTGTATATATCTGTTAGGTCTAGTTCACTTATCACATTACTTAGGTTCTCTGTTTTCTTACTGATCTTCTGTACTAGATATTCTATCTATTTATGATAGTGGTGTATTGAAGTCTCCAATTGTTTTTGCAGATATATCTATTTGTCCCTTTAGTTTTGCCACTATTGGCCTCATGTATTTTGGGGCACTGTGGTTAGATACATAAATATTCATGATTGTTAGTTCTTCTCAGTGGATTGCCCCTTTTATTTAAATATAGTGCCCTTCTTTGTTTCCTATAATAGTTTTTGGCTTAAAGATATTTTGCCCATTATTAGTATAGCCACCCCTGCTCCTTTTGGGTTATTTTTTGCATGGAATATCTTTTTCCAACCTTTCGCTTTCAACCTATTGTTGTTTTTTGGATCTAAAGTGAGTCTCATGTAAGCAATATAAAGTTAGATCATGCTATTTTATTCATTCTGCCAATCTTTGTCTTTTGGTTGGGGGATTTAATCCATTAACATTCAGTGTGAATACTATAAAGACAGTACTTACTTCAGCCATTTTGTCTTTTGGATTTTATATGTCATATCTTTTCTTTTTGTCATTCTTTTCCTTTATTGCAACCTCATTTTCTGTATAGTTGATCTTTTGTGATGTATCTGACTTATCTTTTTCTCATTTGTGCTTCTGTATATATTTTAAATACTTTCTTTGTGATTACCCTGGTGTTTATATTACACAACCTACATCTAAAAACCTACCAATTTGAACAGATATCAACTTAACCTCAATAGCATACAGGTTCTCTGCCCCCATATCCCTCTGTTTCCCCTTTTTAAATTTGTTTTTATCCCACCTCACCACTTTATATTTTGCATGTCCATTATCAGGAAATATGCTTCTTACTTATTCAATTGTATTCTGACTCTTATAGGAATTAAAGAATAGAGTTTCATATTCATTATACAGTACTATTGGATTTTGCATTCAACCTTTAATTACCCTTACTGATAATCTTCATTTCTTTGCACTACTCCAAACCACTCCCTCAAGTCTTTTCCTTTCAACCTACAGAACCTACTTTAGCAATTCTTGTAGGGCAGGTCTTTTGTTGACAAGCTCTCTGAGTTTCTGTTTATCTGTGGGTATTTAAAATTCTCCCTTATTTTTGAAGACCAATTTTCCCATATAAAGAATTTTTGGCAGCAGTTTTCTCTTTCAGTACCTTAAATATATCATACTACTACTTTCTTGCTTCCATGATTTCTGATAAGAAATTGGTACTTAGTCTTATTGAGGATCACTTGTGTGGAACAAATTCCTCTCCTCTTGCTGCTTTCAGAATTCACTCTCTATCTTTGACATTTGACATTCTGATTAGTATGTGTCTCAGAGTAGGTCCGTTAGGATTTGTTCTGTTTGGAGCATATTGGACATGAATATTTATGTCTTTCATAAGAGTTGGGAAATTTTCAGGCATTATTTCCTCAAATATTATTTTTGTTCCTTTTCCCTTCTCTTCCCCTCTGGGACACCCATAACACTTATATTTGTGGGCTTCCTACTGTCATTCAATTTCCATAGACCCTTCTCAATTTTTTCCATTGTTTTCTCTATATGTTCTTCTGTCTTTAAGATTTTGATCGTTTTGTCTTCTGGTTTGCTAATTCCCCTTCTGCCTGTTCAAACTTGCTGTAATTTGCCTCTAGCATGTTTTTAAAATGGTTTTATTGTTAAATATTACATATATACAATGAAAAGAAAGAAAAAGCAATAATTTTCAAAGTACACTTTAACAAGAAGTTACAGAACAGATTTCAGAGTTTGTTGTGGGTTACTATTCCACTATTTCAGATTTTTCCTTCTAGTTGCTCCAAATACTAGAGGCTAGAAAAAAATATATATATATATATTTAAAAATAAATAAAATAACATATATACAAAAAAGGCAATAATTTTCAAAGTACATCATGACAATTAGTTGTAGAACAGATTTTGGAGTTTGGTATGGGCTACAATTCCACAATTTTAGGTTTTTACTTCTAGCTGCTTTAAGATACTGGAGACTAGAAGAAATATCAATATAATGATTCAGTACTCATATTCATTTGTTATACCCTATCTTCTCTGTTATAACTCCACCATCACTTTTGATCTTTCTCCCACTTTTAGGGGTAAGTGGGCTATGCCCATTCTAACTTTTTCATGTTGGAAAAGGATATTGATAACATAGGATAAGGAGATGGAACTAGTTAATGTTCTGGAGAAGTTGGCCCCTCTACATTTCAGGACTTATCTGGTCCAAGGACCCATCTGGAAGTTGTAGACTTCTGGAAAGTTACCCTAGTGCATGGAACCATTGTAGAATCTTATATAATGCCCTAGGTTTTCTTTAGGATTGGCAGGAATGTGTTTGGTTGGGATTTGGCAAATTATGGTAGGTAGCAATGACTAACTGAAGCTTGCATAAGAGTGACCTCCAGAGTAGCCTCTCAACTCTATTTGAAGTCTCTCAGCCACTGATAGCTTATTTGTTTACACTTCTTTTCCCCTTTTGGTCAGGATGGCATTGTTGGTCTCATGGAGCCAGGGCCTGGCTCATCCCTGGGAGTCATCTCCCATGCTGCAAGGGAGATTTCCACCCCTCGATGTAATGTCCCATGTAGGGAGGAGGTTAATGATTTCACTTTCAGAGTTGGGCTTAGAGAGAGAGGCCTCTAGTGTGTTTTTAATCTCTATTATTGTGACTTTCACCCAATGATTTCTGTTCTGTTTCCTTTTATAATTTAAAATTTTTATTATTCTACATTCTGTGTCTCCTTTCAAGTTTTAATTTGTTCCCTTGACTGAAACAAATCCTCCTGTTTTTCAGTATGGCTTATACTTTTTGATGATTTCTAGATATCTAGTTATCTTGATGAATTAGCACTGAAGGTCATTTTCTCCCTCTTGTCTAGGGTTTTACTGTTGATTGGCTTTGTGTTAAGGCTCTCTGATGCTTGATACAACTTATTTTAGGCCTTTAACATAGCCTGCATTTAACTAACTGATCAGATTTTCTCAGTTTTTATTTGATTCTTGCTTTGAAAATGAAGTACAATTGCTTAAGTTTGCACTTTTTGTGCAGTTATTTCACTTCCAGGAGATAGCTTCCTTTCCTCTGTTCCTTCTCTGGGAATCTTGAGCTAGTCTGTTTTTTCTTGCATGGGCAGGCAACAGGAATTGAACCTGGGTCTCCAGCATGGCAGGTGAGAATTCTGCCACTGAGCCACCATCACACTATCCTCTGTTTGTTTTTGACCAGAATATTCTCCCCAGCTCCTATGACTTATTTCAATTCTCTCCATCACTCAGTGCCCCATTTTCCTTACACTTTTAAGGTCTGGGACCATCCTGCTGTCTTACAGCAGTTCAGTTTTCTCTTCCTGTGTGAGGCTTTTCTGACTCCAGTTTCTTACCTGTTAGGGTCTCCTACCCCCAAGAATTAGCTGAGATCAATCCAGAAAGGTGGTTCACTCCCCAAATGACTTTCAGTATTCCAGCCAGCCAACAGGAACTGGATTGTGTGAGCACACCACTTGTCAGCCACTGTTCTATTGTGCTCTTTCCACACACACCCCTGCCCTGTGTGTGCAGTGCTCCTCCTTTTGTATGTAGCTTGTGTTCTGCCCTGCCTCTCTGTGAACTTGTGTCCCTGTGCCTGGATACACGTCGGGTTCTAACTCGCTGCTGTGAGTGGCTATATAATTTGTGTCCTCAGGTGGGAGAGATCCAGACAACTGCCCCTGAGCAACTCCCAAGCTGCTTAAGACTAGTAAGGGGGAGAGAAGGTGACCAGTGGTCTGGGACAAAAGTTTCCTACCGGATATTTTTATTTTTCTTTGATTCAGTCTCTATGGAGTCCATCTCCATTCTCTACTACCCTCCAGAGTTCTAAGCAAGTGGGATTTATCCTTTTACCTGCTGCATCTTTTTTCAGGGGATATTTTATGTCACCATGTCAATGGCGTCATCTGCCCCAGATGCACCCCAATCTGTTTTAACAAGGCTTTTGGGCAACATTGAGGCATACTTACATTTGAGGACCAGAGAGTTAGAGTATCCCAATCCTACTACAAAGGACTTCTAATGTTCTTATTCCAGGTGCAAAGGGTCTCCTGGTCATTGAGACTTTAGTTCCTGAGACTCTAGGAACCTCCTCACAGTGATGATATGTGTTTTATTCGTATGAATCTGGAGAAAGGGTTTTGTCTTCCTCTGTGGAAATCTCCCCACACCAACTGCTCTTATTCTTTCTCTTCCCTGTGGCAGAAGCAGTGCCCTTTGCCCAGGGCTTTAGAAAGGGGAATAATGTTTTGAACAAAAAAAGAAACATCACTATTATTCATGACGAGAAAAACTCCAATTCTTCACATTCAGTGATTTAAGTATACAAGCTCATCCTTTGAAGAGTCCCCATGGTTTGTGAAATATAAAATTATAAACATGTGCTTTTATGTGCAGTTGGCTAATTGCTTGCCCCTAAAATTATAGTAGAGCTTATTTGTCCCTCTGTGCTTAGATGATATTGTCTTTAAGAGGTGAGTAAATATATCCCAATGTTTTCTGAAATTTTATGTCTAATCTTTATTTCACTATGTCAGATTAGCATTGTTTCATTAGCAACAGTACTTATAATCGTTGCAATGTCAGAACAGAAATCCTAGCATCATTATTCTGCTTAGCAATCTAAAAAAGAGTTCTCCTTCTGGTAAGCCAGATGCCATGGGATGCACTTTTCTGTAGAGGATGAAGCAGCTCAGGAATGTCTGCCTTTTGTGGAAGCCAAGATGGAAGAAATTAAGTGGACCCCAAAAGGCTGGCATCCCTGGTTTGAAAAAATATATATTGGAATAGGCACATCTTAACTTAGGTGGGGTGAATAAAATACAGACTAAGGCATCCAGATCTCCAGAAGGCTACTGTGTTTTTCTATTTATTTTTTTCTCTTTCTTTCTCAAAACCTGATTTTTTATACAATGGAGAGTGTCCTAGAGTTTTCCTGTTAGTTCACACTTTGCTTATGCTATGGCTGGGATGTCAGTGATATACAAGCTACATCTGGACTCAAGAAAGCAGGGTCTCAATGAAACACTGTTAATTCCAGAGTCTACAGAAACTCTAAAGTTTAGCTCAGACCATTCTCAGAAGAATAAAAGTAGCTATTGATAAATTTTAACCAGGTAAAATTGAAGAAGTTTACCAAGTTCTTCCCCCAGCAAGATGATGAAAAAGCTGTCCTTTAATTCTGGATGTAGATACTGCTCTGTAGGCATCCTGCCTGGTACTAGCTTGTGTATTTGGGTTGTGGCTCGATGTATATATGAATATAACTGGTTAGAAATTATCTTGTGCCTTTATTGGGTGCCTGGAATAATATTTTGTAACTTTAACCTACTTTTTTCTCCTTCTGTTTTCCATCCTCCCTTCTCCATGTTCAAGTAGATTTCTAGCCCTGTGTTCATTACCCCAGAAGAGATACAGGGCAGAAGAAGAAGCAAAACCAGACCATGAGTCATCTTGCCTATTGTTTTCTAAAAGCTTTAGGAGAATTGATTACTTGTAGAGTTTAATGAGGAGGTGGAAGGAAAGAAATTCAATAGCATGGGAAAAATGGAAAAGGATTCCCATCAGACTGACACCATTCCCTTCCAACTCCTCACTTCCCTGAGCTAGGAGTAGGAGAAATAAAATAGAGATTTATGAGCCCTTGGAGCAGAAGAGACCAGCAACTAGCTCATCAGTAGCACCATGGGGAATGTGGTGAAACTTCCAAGAGGAAACAGCTGAGTTATGCTCAGGCAGATGGAAGCACAGGCAATTTCACCAAACATTACAGAAGCAGTAGAGGACTGTTGATACTGGGTCAGGCCAGCAGCAGGCATTTCAGTGGCTATCAACGTAGAATAAAGACTGAAGATCAGAATCCCTGCACTCCCTCTCCCAGCATCTTTGTCTTATATAAAATCTAAGAACAGTGCTATAACCCAGGAAGGAGAAGTCCTGGAAGGACTAATGCTATGTTTTCTGCCTCATGGGTTTGTGGCTTGTAATATGAATTGTTGATTTGTGGGGGAGAAGGAGATTGCAACATTTCTTTCCCACCTAAATTTGTAGACATATTCACAGGTACTTATGCTCTCGTTCTTTAAAATGAAGGGTATAATTTTAAGCATACAAATGATTTGTAGAGTTGTTTCTCCAGCTCTTTTTAAAATAGGATTCATTATCCTTAAAAAAAAAAGAAAGAACAAGAGATGTGGAACACAGAGGTCATCAATTAATAGACCTAATTGCTGCTAAAATCATTTTGGATTAAACCCAACCTAAATTAACTCAGTCTCAAACTCCAGAAACTTAAAAAGAACAAGAAAAATAATAAAATGACAAATAATAAGGAAATAGGAAGGGTTAAAACTCTAATATTGATCAGCATTATGATTCCCTAATCATGAACTCTTGTCACAATGTGGTCTTGTTTTATATCATTAGTGCTGCATTTCTCTCTCCTGTCCACTGTTTCTACCCCTTCAAATACTCTTGACCCAAACATGACAACTGTTTTGAGCATCACACAAAATATTGCTGCAAGTATTTGCACTTCAGCTCAGGAACAATTTCAAGTTTCTAATTCTTCTGTACTCTCAAATTGGGTATCACAAATTCCCTCTAAATCTTCAACCTCTTTTGTGTTTTGTTCTTGGCATTCTCTAGTCACTGAGTCTCATCAATTCTGGAACACAACCTCAGAGCATCCTGATCTTCACCTGACACCGCCTTAGGGTGCTGCTTTTCATCATTTTTCCTTGGCTCCAGACACAGAACCAAAGGAATCCCCTACTCCTTCAAGCACAGGACCTAGCAAACAGTCCTCCTCAGCCTCAACTTATCAGGGGGAGTAAACCATATGGTCACCCCTGAGTTTCAAAAGCCACTTATTTTATACCCATTTACTGGTGATAATTATGATTAGTCTCTTTCAACATGCATAATTCAATGTTGCATTTTCTAGGAAATACTGCTGAGGGCATTGTACACCACACAACCCATGTCCCTACCTAAAATCCCAACTGAGAAATTTCTTCTGAAATTCAAAATTTCACAATTTTGCAATACCTATAAAAATGTGAAATTCACAATGAACAGTGTCCAAGCCATTTCCATAGCCATTAAAGTAGGTACACACTTGGAGCATTTCAGGAACAGGGAGCTGGAGTATCAATTTTAAAGTGCTTCATGGTGTGGATTTTTCTGAAACAAACTGCTCTTCACTTTAGTGAACAATCAAGGGTAGACTGGAGTGAAAAAACGTTCCTAAAACATCAAATATTTTCTGTTTGACTCTTCTGGGACCTTGGAATTTAGAATGTTTAGAATAAGGGTTTTGGTCCAATGATGACCTGTCCAATATCATGTAGTATGACTCTTCATTTCATGAGCCGTGTTAGTTTGCATGCTGCTGCAATGTAATATACCCAAATTGGAAAGGCTTTTATAAAGGGAATTTAATAAGTTACAAGTTTATAGATCTAAGCCTATAAAAATGTCCAATCTAAGGCATCCAGTGAAAGATACCTTAATTCAAGCAACGTCGATGGGTCAGGAACAGCTCTGTCAGCTGGGTAATCATGTCTGGCATCTGTTGGTCCCTTACTCCTGGGCTCCATTGCTCTCAGCCTCTTTTCCTCTGGGGGTGGGGGTCCTCGTTTTACTTCTCCAGGGCTGGCTTTCATCTCTTGGCTTTCCTTGGCTCTCTCCAAGTTCTGGCTTGCTTAACATTTCATGGTGACATCTGCTGGGCTCCAAGCATCTCCAAACATCTGTGTCTCTTTTCTCCAAATGTTGGCATCTATGCAGCTCTGCTCTAAAATTTCTGTTGGCTCTGTCATTTCTGAGGTTTCTCCAAAATGTTTTCTCTTTTAAAGGACTCCAGTAAACTAATCAAAACTCCTCTGGAATGGGTGGAGTCCCATTTCCATCTAATCAAAAGGTGACACCCACAATAGGGAGCATCATATCTCCAGGGAGATAATATAATCAAAATTTCCAAACTACAATATTGAATCAGGATTAAAAGAAAGAACTGCTCCCACAAGATTGACTCTGGATTAAAATATGGCTTTTCTGGGGTACACAATAATTTCAAACTGGCACGTGAGCCCTCAGAATGACATTAAGATGATACTGATTTGCATCAGATATACAGGACAGATCTGACTTTCAAAAGAAGTCCCACATTGCATCTATGGCACCGCTTTTACTGTGCTAATATCAGTACTGATACACTGCATATAAATTATTAATGTGTAAACTCAGAGGCCTTCTTATACACCCAGAAAAAACAAACACAATACACCTGCTTCTGTAATCCTTATGTAAGTAAAGGAAGAGCTGTGATTTAGACTTGTTTTGTGGTTTCTTTGGCCTCTGTCTGCCCCAAAGAAAACAAACACACACACACAGCTGTTATAGCACTTGCTGTCTGCTCCAGAAAAGAGTAAGTGTGGAATAGAAATCTTGGGTGTCTTCGAACATTGCCTAATAACTAAGAAGTGACAAACACAGCAGGTCTCCCCTTGTTCTCAGTAAGGAGGCAGTAATTCATGATAAAAGCATCTTGGCACCTGCAGTAACAGTTGTTTTATGCTCATCTGTGCTTGGAAGGCTGTCCTTGCACAATTGTGTGAGTATAAAACTGAGGAGGTAATAGCACTACATGGAGGCAGAAAGCACAACGACTAATTATTCTGAAACCAGGTTTCCAATCCCTCTGTGGTACAAACAGTTTCCCAGAGCTTGGACCCATCAAGGCTAGGATGACTCCATTGACGAGGTCGTGAGCAGTGATTAATGTAAGTGTGGTTTTTGAATGAAATATAAACCAAGAATTTGGGAATTCCAGACCATGCCCAATTTACCTTGTCGAAAGGCCATGCTGCTAGGCAGTACAACAGTGGCTCAGTGGCAAGAATTCTCATCTGCTGAGCTGGAGACATGGGTTCGATTCCCAGAGGCTGCCCATGCAAAAAAAAAAAAAAAGAAAAATGGCCATGCTACTGTGATATAGTATTGTACATGGCTGAGGTTGTTGATTTCAGTGAATCTGACCTTTTCTGACTTTTATTTGTTATTATAGCCATTAGTGGTATTGGGCAAAGACCAGGTGATGCATGTAACATGTCTTTTGGCTAATATTTTTAATAAAAAAATCTATAGGTTACAGGAGATGAGGGTTTTTTTCAGAGTTTCCTCTGGAAAGCTCTTGTCTTTTCTTCCTACTGTAAATTAAATAATCTGGTCGTGATTTTTAAATTTGAATTGTTTAGCATAAAATGAAGATTTCAAACATGAGTGCTATGAAGCATTTAAAAGGAACACTTGCTTATTCACCCAATGAACTCTGACTAATCTCTGAGGCTCAACTATATATTGGGCTACACACTAGGAGAACAGAGATAATGACCAATCCCTGCCCAGAAGGAGCTTACATTCAAGCAGCGGGAAATAGACACGTGAACCAATAAAAGAAATAGAGTGTGCTAGATTCGATGATAAGAGGATGAACTGTTATTCAACAGGGTCCAAAATATCAGAGTGGTCATCCACCAGATTTCCTTGAAGAGGTGATACTTGAACTGAATAGTGAAGAAGAAAAGATACTCACCAAATTGTCCAGACAGAGGAAACTGAACATGTAAATGAAGAGGCTGCAGCTAACTGCATATGAAGTAAAGACGCCTTCATATATTCATTCATTTAACAACAAGTTCTTGCAATACGAAAAAAAAAAAGTGAACACTCATTCCTGAATAGAGACGGATTTTTTAAAAGCACTATATAAATAGAATAATTGGAAATTATGAGTGTCTATAAAGGAAAAAAAGGGGGCTGTAAAAGTCAGCATTCTTCAGAGAAACAGCACCAACAGGAGTTATTTGTAAATATGAAATTTATAAAGGTGTCTCATACCATTGTGGGAATGGAAGAGTCCAAAATCTGTAGGGCAGGCTGTGAAGTGGGCAACTCCAATGAGGGGTCTTGACAAACTCTACAAGAGAGGCTCTCTGGCTGAAGAAGCAGTGAAAATTCTCTAATTTCCCTTAAAATTCTTCAACTGATTGGATTTTCTCATTTGTGGGAGGCACGCCCTTCATTGCTGGTAGATGTAATCAGCCACCGCTGCATCAACTGACTAATAATTTAAGAAATCAGCCTTCTGGCTTATCAACCAGCAATGATATATCCTTGCAGCAATGGTTAGGCCAGTGATTGCCTGACCAGACAACTGGGCATCATCACCTGGCCAACTTGACACCAGAACCTAACCATCACAGGGCTAAGATAAAGATTAGGGCAAAGGGGTGAGGAGAGAGGGAAATTTTTCTTTAAGGTCCAGGAAGTGCTTTGTAGGAGGTGACTTTGAAGCTGTTACTTAAAAATAAGCAAAAGCTAATTCTAAGCAAAGTAGGTAGGATAAGCATTGACGATAAGGAAATGGCATGGGCAAATGCCCTGATATGTGCAGAGAAGAGTAAATAAGTAAGTAAGGAAATAAGAGCAAGTAAGGTGAGTCCAGGTAATGAAAGGAAGCACATGCCATCACTCATCTAAGGTAGTCTCCCTCCATCCTGTAGACAATAATAAACCACTGAAGAATGTGAAAAGAGACCAATATGATCATATGTTCAGTTGAGAAAAATCCACTTTGATGTCAAAGCGATAAAAGTAAAGGCATATGGCCACAAAGGGATCAGTTAGGTTATTCTTAGGTGTCTATCAGTAGAAAAGGGATTAATGCAAGCAATATTAGGGAAAGAGAATCAATAGGACTTAATTTCTGATTGGATATACAATGATTTCCTTTTATTTGCTTTACTTGACAAGAAATGCGTACAATTTTAGAAGAAATAAACAACTACTAAATTAAAAAGAATATACTTAAATTCACTATAACTTCTAACACCCAAAGATGTCTACTGTTGACATTTTTGTGTGCATCCTATCAAAAGTCTCTTTTCTTTGCAAATGTATACCTAGTGCATAAATATTTTAACTACTCTTTTCACTTAAGGATACATTATGAACATCTTTCCAAATCAGTAAATGCCAGTGACTTCATTTTAGTAGTTGCATGGTGTTTGATTTTATTTATTATTTATTTAACACTCTCTTATTATTGGACCATTTGATTCTTTCCACACTTGCTATTATAAGCAATTTTGCAATGAATTCTCTGTTCTCTTAGATGATTTTGCTTTAGGGATATACTTCTAAGAGCTGAATTATTTGTCAAAGATATAAATTATTTTAGTATTTTTGATGTACTTTGCCAGATCACTCTTTAGAAAATTGGACTCTTCTTATATGTTTGTTCTTCTAGTTGAACTCATAACAATTTTGTCAAATTTCAAAAAACGAAAGTAATTTTAATTTGAGCTGCATTAAATTTACTAATTAGGGGATGATTGACATGCTTGACATTAATTCTTTTCATTTGGGGATGCCTGTCTTTCCACTTTAAGGCAAGTCTCCTCGTGTCCCTCAATAGTGCTTTGTAGTTTTCCTTCTATAAGTCTTATACATTTAATTTTCATTTT
>PVIY010029648.1:0-31804 GCA_004026745.1 Myrmecophaga tridactyla | reverse complement strand
TACCATGAGGAAGTAGGACTGCAACTACATAATGGAGGTAAAGAAGAGTTTTCTTGGAATATAGGAGATCCTCTAGGGTGTGTTTTAGTAGTACCATGCCCTGTGATTAAAATCAATGGAAAACTGGAACAACTCAATCCAGGCAGGACTCCCAATGGCTCTGAAACTTCAGGAATGAGGGTTTGGGTCACCCCACCAGGCAAAGAACCATGGCCAGCTGAAGTGCTTGCTGAAGGTCAAGGGAACATGGAATGGGTAGTTGAAGAAGGTAGTGATAAATATGAACTTTGAGCACATGATCAGTTACAGAAATGAGGAATGTAATACTGTTTTGTTCATGTTATACTATTTAAGTTGTAAGATATCAAGTTTAAGAATGAATATTACCCAAGGATTTGCACCCTATTCTGGAGAGATTTAATGTGTTTCCAATTATATGCAGGTCAGTTGAGTATTGTTAGATGAAAGAAAAAAAATGTGTGTTTATTGATTTTTATTTGTAAATTAGGTATGGTTTAAGGTGGTATGTATAGTCGCCAAGTTGACAAGGGGTGGACTGTCATGGTCAGGTTCAGTGTCAACTTGGCCAAGTGGTGGTTGGGCAAGTGCTGGCCTGTCTGTTGCGATGAGGACATTTCATAGAATTAAATCATGATCATGTCAGTGAATCCACAGCTGATTCCATTTGTAATCAGCCAAAGGGGTGTGTCTTCTGCAATGAGTGACGCTTAATCTAATTACTGAAAGCCTTATAAGGAGGATTCAGAAGAGACAGGCTCTTCCTGTTTCGGCTGATGAGCTGCTCCTGTGGAGTTCATCCAGACCCTCCATCGGAGTCATCAGCTTCACAGCCTACTCTGGATTTTGGACTCTGAATTCCCACAGTCACTGAGATACTTTTATAAATTTTATATTTGCGAGTGTTCCCTGTTGATTCTGTTTCTCTAGAGAACCCTAACTAATACATCTATGTATACATTTCCAAAGGAAGAACATAGAGCATCATAGTGTGTCAAATAAACAAGTAAACTGTGAAATAACATAAATGCTATTGCAATACAACTAAAAATCAAATAAACAAAACTCAATTAGACATGATCATAGCAGCATGATCATTTCCAGAGTCACCAATATGTGGCTTGAAATGCATTAATTAATATTTTCCCTGAGATATTACTGATTTAATTTGGATATTTTAAACTGATATTAACATGGAATTGTGTTCTCTGATTATACTGACTGACAGTATTCAAAATATGTTACAGAAACTCTGCAGAAAGAATATAAGATTTACAATTTTCTAAAGATAAGTTAAAATCTACAAATTCCACCTGAGAAAAACATTGATGATATTAATAATGAGAGTATAGAAACATGTATAATGATGACCAATTATGATCATGTAAATTTTTTAATTTAAATTAAAGTAGCAAGGGAATTTAAGCAAAACTTAGGTGTCAAATTTGATATATTTTGTGCTATATAAATGTTAGTGCCTAAATAAATATGTAAAATAAAAATACACTATTAAAAAACATATCAGAGCAGTGCGACAGTGGCTCAGTGGCAGATTTCTCAACTGCCAAACCAGACAACCAGGTGAAAAAAAAAAAACCCACAAAAATATATTAAACTTAAATGCACATATCTAGATACAGATGCACAGACATGCAAAAAACATAAATTTCTGAATATTTTGTTTTTAAGAAGCAAAAATTTCATTACTGTAAGCTGAGAGTCTCTGGAAATATAATGAGTAGATTTATGCAACTATTGTTTTTTTTAAGATAAACACAATACAAGAGTATTTTGCATTATTCAAATACAATTTGAGTAATATTTTGACGTTTTCCTTCTTAATGCACTCTGTGTTTATTGATCTATAAGATAACGTTTGAAATTTAGAAAATTTCAAATCCTCTTACCTCTGAATTTTAGTTGATTTTGATAGAGTGAATGGAATATTTTTGCCTTGCCATTTAAGGATTAATTAAAAATGTTATAATACTGGTGTAATACCACCAAAAATGTTCAATGACGTTGGGATTTACACATTTATATAATATGTATTTTTCATCTCCAAATATAGTGGTATAGTGGTTCTGTGTAGGGAAACAACTGAGGTAGATGAATAATAAAGATCAAAATGTATCTTATTTAAAACAATAACTGAATATCTCTCCCAGTTTTTAGGAAATTTAGCTTAATTATTCCCTAAACAGTTTGGTTACCAACTTTGCTTATGAAAATCTAAATTTCTTATTCCTTTATCAAATATGAACCTAGACTATGACAAAACACATAGAGATATAAATTGTCTCTGTCGTAAGATGGGAAGAATGTAGAATTTCCAGGGATAAAGTTGTTAGGCAGACTTGAAAAAATATATAAAGTAGAACTCCATTTTATAAAGAGCTCATTTACATGTCTATTTGTTTTCCTCGCTGTATTTTAAATGGTTCCTCTTGAAAGCCAACTTTTTAATTTATTTAAACTTTTACTCGTAAAAGTTCTGACACAGACTTTCTAGATTAATGAAATTTTAGTTGAAGCACCATTTTCTTTTCAACATAAACTTCTAGTCTTGAAAAATCTGTTGGTCTGTATGAAGAGATTTGGCAATTTCCATTGCTTTGAATTATGTTACCTGGGCTTAGGACAGGCCATCACTTTTGTTCTTTATGCTACCACCAAAAAACCCAAAATAGCAGCATAAGTTTCACCATGTCTTATCTTCCTCATTGGTATAAAGTTCTCTTTGCTGATTTATAAGAAAAAAACCTGTAATAAGTTGTCATTTTTTTTTCCATAAACCTACTGCATTTGGGTAAAAATTTCTTAAATTTTTCTTAAATAACCCCTAAGGGTCATTTCTGAGAAATTTTGTAATATGTCAGGAGTTCCTTTGGAGATTCAGCTAATTTAACTTAGTTGTGGCATATGCTAGACACTGTTATATTGCAAAGAAAAAAAAAGGCAATTTGTCACTACCTTTCAATGAAACAGCATCTTGTATCCTTAAGTTGCAAAGCAGTGATATGGAAACATAATTTTTGGGTTGCTTCTCAGTTCCAAACCCTCTAACCTCCCAACAACTAATATTTTCCAAAATGAACACACACAAACATACATGCACACAAGTCTAGTAAATAAATTTCATGAATTTGTGCACTTGGGGTAGGGGTGGGGAGTTTGTTACTTTTGTCTATTATTCCTATAATACATAGCACCACAATTAATATTTTTAATCTAAAAAGGACTAAGAAACATCCATAATTACTGTGCATTTTCTTTTATTTAAATTTCCCAACCGGCAACCTTCACATTTTTAAAAATTCCAACACATCTCAGTCTTATTTATTCTGCCAAAAACAGCTTAAAAAATTACATCAACAGAACCATAAAAATACAAAATCTGGGAGAGGATATAAAGACTATAGTAATTAGTTTGAATTAAAGAAAATCTTCGATGTGAATAAATCACCATGAAGTGTTGTGAAAAACATCAACTCTTTTTAGTATATAGAGTGAAAACATGGATGGTAACTTGTTCTACCATTTGTTTAGTCGAATTTATTTATCTGTGTTAGATATCTAGCACTTATAAGAATATCACAATATCCACTATTTTGTGACATGGATCTCACATAATGACAAAAATGCACACCAAATAATTCCATTGAATTGAGATGCAAACATTTGCTTACTTCAAAGTAATTCTGATCAAAATCAAATTTCAATTACTGACTATACAAAATAGCATTCATCAATATATTGAATAAACATTTATAGAGGTCATTTAAAATGCCTGACATTCTTCTACACCTTAGGGATACAACAGAAAACAAGATAATGGCTCTTATTTTACACATTGCTTCTGATTGGGGAGATGGAAGTAAACAAATAAATGAATTGGTGAATGATGTATATTGAATTAGTTATGAGTGTAAATTATGAGCTAGCCTGTCCAGGAAAGACCCTTTTGAAGAGTTAGCATTTGAGAAGATACCAGAACAAAGGCACGTTACTTTAATGACTTCATTTATTTGTTGAAAGCACACTTACAGGGTACTTATTATGTTCCATGTAGATGCTACTGGGCATTAAATATGTACAAAGTACTTGAGGAAGGCTGATATGTTACTTATTATCATGTATTTTACATTCCCTCTGTGAAGATATTTAACAATAATATCAAGAAAATAAGAACAAATATATAGGGCTTAATATTTTCTGGGGTTTGTACTAAGAACTCTAAAATATTGATTAATTGACATCTCATATGAACCATATATAAGTTATTATTAATATTTTAATTTTTCAGGTAAGTAAACAGAGGTACATAAACATTAAATAACTTGCTTCAGGTTACTCAGCTAGCAAGTGGTAGAGACAAGATTCAACATCTAGTAGTCTGACTCTTGAGTTCATACTGGTCTTAACAAGTATGTTTTGCTGACTGTCTTATACAGTAACCACATACTGTGATAGAGGCAATGACAGCTGAAATGAGGGTGCTAAGGAGAGCCAAATGCAGTAAGGCTTTCCAGAAGACAAAACATCAAATTGTCATTCAATAGAAATTGGCCAGCAGAATAAATTAAAGTGTGTTTGAAGGCAACACACAAAGTTAATTGTGAAGATCCGTAGAATGAGACAGTACCTGGAATGGTAAATAGCAAAAATGACCACAAATTCTTCTTAAATACTTCCTGCGTATAATTGAACATCCTTAAATGCTATTTCTGGGCTCAGTTATATGATTTGCTTTGGCCAATATTTTACCGGTGTTGCAAACAGAAGTGGTTTGCCTTCTCTTTTGCTACTCTTCAGAACCCTGCAACTAACAATATATGAACAAGTCCTGCTAATCCTGAGGAAGTTAATGGCCCAAATATCCAGACCCACGTAACACAGTCCAGCCCAAATTGCAGACTCACAGAACTATGAGCCACATAATTGGTTATTTTAAGCCAATAAGTTTTGGGGTGGTTGGGAACAAAGTAATAGATAGTCAACCAATTGCAAACATCAAAACTTGAAAGGTTGGTTATGGTGTTTTCTTTAAGTTGTAACATATTTGCTTTTTACTTAGTGTTGAATACAAACAAAAATGTGAAAAGTATCACAATACATTGCAGGCAAATAGAAGAAAGTACTTCTGTACAATAAAGAAGAAATAATGATAAATGAATAAATTCAAACAATTTAAATATATTGAAGATTTATTTTAATGATAGTGAAGTACTAATTCAGAAAAAGTATAGACTTTAAATAAAAATTGTCTCCAGATTAGTAAAAATAAATTCAGTTTTATAAGACTAAAATTTGATGAAGTCTGATTTATTCACATATATTCTACAAATATCTAAAGAACATATGGACAATGATTGTACCATGACAACTCTTCACAGTTGCTTGAACCAAATTCTCTAACTTAAGGCTGTGTTTAGCATAAGGTTAGATAATTTATTGAAACAATTTGATGAATAACATAGAATTACTCCATTTGATTAATGTGGATTATAGTACTAGACATGCTTAGCTTTTAAGGTCAAAGTAAATTGTACTGTATGGATCTGAAAACAAGTCTTTTGGCATTTATATTCAGGGCTTTTCATAAAGCTTTTCCTCAGTTCTGAAATAAAAAAGTAATTTATGTATTTTGAATGATAAGTTGACTGACCCTGAATTATATATTATGAGTTAAGCATATATTTAAAATACTTAGGTGTACTCAAATAGACTCAGACTAATTAATATAGCAAGGTTTTTGAGGATGGGAAGTTTACTCTCCAAATCTTTTCATGGAGCTGTCATTTAGCAATTCAATATATTCAACTTTTCTTTTGAAAAAATAGAATTCTTAATCACCTAATCTATATTTCAAGTATTTGAAATAGAATGGAATTTTAAATTCATTAATTTGTAATCCAGAGTGATTAAACAATCACCTCTACATGTCCTTTCATATTTAAGGTTCTATTGTGTGCATACTGATCACAATTTGGCTTCAGTGCAGAAGTAATAATATGTTTATATATTTGCTATAATGATTTCAGCAATCGTCAATGCAGTATATTTGGTAATCTATTTCTTCTTTAACTAATTGATGCAATTATTTTATTACATTTTGCTGTTAATAAAGCAATAATGTGTTGTTGAATGACAGCTTTTATTTCTTTAAAGGAAATGCTTCCACAATCATTAAGAGGTTATGCAGTACTTACTTAGCTCTTTGTAATGTTTTTGAGCAACAGAACTTTTGGGGATCACTCCCACATAACTGCTAACATATCTATTTTTTTAAAAAACTATGGTTGCTAAAATCAGCCTTAAGTATTTGGGCCATCTGCTTCCTTTACTTTGGGTCTTATTTTCATTTATCCTAATGAATATCCAATTATTAAAATTTATTTCCTATACTCTATCACTGATAATGCTGCTCTGAAAATGAGGTAATGCAAATTGAAAGAAATTTATATTGCATTTATTCCTTCTAAAATGTCTTCCTGCTCTGACAAATGACAGACTTCACATTTTTTGCCGCCGAGGTGAGATGTCTTTTTACACAACAAGCCTCTCCTTTCATTGCCTTCCCCACTCTTTCTCTGGCAGAAGATAGAGGGTCTAGAATAGTGAGGTGGGAGGTAAAAGTAGTTAGATCTTTCTATCACATATATAGTAATAATATTTGAATTAGGTAGGTTAACTGCCAATAGCCACAATAGAAATGATTACATAGGAAACATAAAATGTAAATTTATATTATAAATACATTGTCATTATCTTTAAAGAACTTAAAAAATAAGTATATTACAATTGTGATCTGATGTGTCAAGGAATCTGAACATTTGATGAATCTGTGTTTAATAATTGAGTGCAACTAAATTGTTTAGAAGGACATATTCATCAAAATGTAAAAACATAATGGTACAACCAAGAATAGTGGATAAATTGTGAGGATTATGATAACCTATATTTCTTAAATGGGCACTTATAATCATAAGGGATTCTGCTTCAAGTGATAGTGAGGTTGCCTCTTTAAAACTCACACTCGACAGAGATCAATGAAAAATAAATATTTGTAAGCATGACAGAACTACCAAAACAGAAGATTTTTGAGTCCAAATTGCTGAATTGAGAGGAAGCCTAGAGAATTGAGCATGATACATAATACCCTGCTATCATTCAGAAATTTGGCGATGCAAAAGAGAGTGACACATATGAGAATGCAAAGTTGACCAGAGCTTTCCACAGTAAGAGGCTTCGATAAATATTGGAATTTAGGTCTGCCAAAGAAGAGAAATCCTTTTATATATATAAGGCTTCCAGAGATGTCCACAGAGGGCTACACCCTAGAAATAAAGTAAATCAATAGTAGGCCAAAATAGAGGAAATAAGACAAACTCAGCTTTTAGTCACTAAGCCTTAATCGTGTTAAGGTATCCCCTCTATCTATCATAATTGCTTGCTCAAAAAAATGTAATTATTCTCAGAGAAAAAGAATGTCCTTGAGAATTTCAAATTATTCCTCCATCTCTTCTACCATAATATCTGACCATCCATGAAAAAATAACTAGGCATGCATCAAAACCCAAAATGCCTAGCCAAAAAATTAAAATAAATAAATAAATAAATAAAAAACACAATGTATAAGCAGACATATAGGAGATGCACTTAATGAACTACAAGATGGGCGTGAACTTTAAATATGATTAATACAATAAAAAAATTAAATGACAGATTGGAGAATTTTAGCAAATAACAGGAAATTATGAAAGAAATACCATTTAAATTCTAAAGAAAACAGTACTACAGTTACAATTCAAAACAAAAGGCAAGCTTTAACAGCTATTAGACAGACCAAGAAAATAGGTTAAAAAAGAAAATGTCTGCACCTAAGTACCAAAAAGCAAAATGACAATGAATATAGAAAATATTGTAAGACACAAATGAAACCTGGAGGAAATTTTCTAAAACAACTGGAATTGGAATTCGAGGAGAGAAGAGAGAATAGTTAATAAAAATATTAGAAGAGATAACGGCCAATATTTTTTTCAAAACTGATGAAAGAATCAAGCCGTAAACCTAACAAGTATTGCAAAGAAAATGCTAAGAAGACCAAACCAAAGAATATCATAATAAAACTGTTGAAACTAAAGATGTCTAGTAAAAAAATATTTTAACTTGAAAGAAGCAACAATAAAATTTAGATGGTCTCAATAGAAAAACAAACAAAAACTAAGAGAGAAAACCATGCAATGATATTTTATACATGCTGAAGTAAAATAACTGACAACCCAGATCTCTATACCAGTGAATCTAACTTTGAGAATTAAAAGAATGAAAAATTAGTATAGTGATTATTCTTGAAAGGGTTGCAATAGGAAGAGGGCATTATGCCACAGTTTTGATGGAGGTAATATTCTGTCTTTTGGCTTTAAATGTTCCGCATGTTTTGTAGGAATGTGATATACTAATTATCCTTCCCACATGTCTTCTACCACCCCCCAAAAAACACCCTCAAAATAAATGAAGTTCAACTAATATATTTATAAGGAAAAACTTGTGAGACTTAATTAATAGTAATAATCACCTAAGGAAAAAAAGTGAAAGAAGTTGTTAAGGGAAAAATAAAAATATTCCTGATGGAAGCATACGGATAAAGGGGGACTGTATCTGAGAAAATCCCAGTAATAGAAAGGAATTTTCTATATTTGAACTAGACTGGAATTCTAGCCAGTTCAATAATACAAGAAAAAGAAAAAGTTTAAGAATTAAAAGGAAGAGACAAAATTACCTTATTCACAGATATGTATCTCTACATCCATATTTATGTATATAAAGATACACACACCAAGAGTCTGCACATAAATAATTAACAATTATATTTAGAAAGATTATTACATTCAAAGTCAATATCAAGAAAACTATTGCTTTTCTATAGAGCAATATCATTTCAAAATGTAATTTTAAATATCTTTTACAATAACATCAAAAGTAACAATTATCTAGGAATAAATCTAAAGTAAGTGCAAACCTCTTAAGAGAAAGATTTAAAGTGTCAATATTTTCAAAGCATGAATTGGGCCAACACCGATGCATTGATTCTGTGTGTAATCTCCCCCAATACTGTGAATAATTTTGTGTACATTGACAAGTTGATTCTAAAATTTATGAGAAATACAAAGGGGGGAAAATGACAAGTATATCTCAAAGAAAAACCAAGGTTGGAGGAATTATGCTGCCAGATACAAAGATTTATTATAATGATAGCATAATTAAGCTATCAATGCAATTAATCTAAATAGACCAATGGAATAAAATAGAGTCCCCAAAATGTGTATATATGCGTGTGTATTCATCAGACTTATGACAAAGTTGCCATTGTCGTGCAAGGGGGAAACAATAGTCTTTCAATAAATGGTGTTATGTTAAGTGTATATCCATAAGGAAACAAAAATAATTTTGACACCCCCATTCATATTAAAAAATAAAAAGTATCTACTCTAGTTAGAGAGAAGCTCTCACTGTATATGTCAAAGCAAAAAATCTTCAAGAAGAAACATGAACTAATACAGTCCTTATCTTTGGCTAGTCAGTGTCCTCAAATGGGATATAAGAAAGGAAATGACTATTGAAGAGTCTGGCTTCTGGCCGAAGTTCTACATGTGATCTTTCAATCACAAACATAAACAATTCATTGTGAAGGCTTTACCTGAAGACCTCACTGGGGAGAGCTTCTCTCCCCACACAGATTTGGTGCACAACAACTGCACTGCAGTCTCTGAAGAGAGTCACAGTCAAAAGATATGAACCTATGTCTCATCATGCTCCTCTGAACGCCTGCCATCCTGACTTTAGGTGTTTTATCCACTCCTAGTTTCAACCCCTCCTGCAGCCTCCAGGTCTATAAAACTTCAGAAGCCTTTTGTTCCTGGCTCTCTAGGGAGGGCAGTGAGGGAAATCCCACTGATATTCACCAAGTCATGGCAGTCATTCCTTGGGGGCAACTAGAACAGGCACGCTGGCCCTTTTCTCTGTTAAACCCTTGCTTATACCATAGCAGTAAGTGATCAAAGGTTTCACTGTTATCTCCAGTTCAGCTCTGATTAATTTTATAGGCTAAATGGCAGTTCACTACAGCTCTTGACAGCTATTTTAAAATTAGGAAACTCCGCTCATCAGAAGACACCAGGCACACTGGGAAATTCATAGACACCCACTCAGCAGCCATCTGGCAGTCCTCCCCTAACTCCCCTACTCCATCCTTCAATATTGGGTGCAGTTGCTTCCATATGTTTCATTTCTGCAGCCCAGGAGTTATGCTAGGTCTAAAAAAAAGGCCTGACCATACCTTAAACCTGGAAAGGCAAAGCAAGCAGTCCTAGAGGCTTATCAGGGAAGACAGTTTCAGTGGCAGGGCCCCTCCCTATGAAGTGCATAAACACTCCCCATTCAAACAGTGCAGGATCCCTTATCTCCTGGCACCAAGTGAGGCATGTGTAGCGGCAATCTACTGATCTTACCTAAGCAGTTGGCCTTCCCATAAGACAGACCACATAAGACTTTTGGACTTTGTGTATGCTGTGTAAGTAATTAAGTTGGTCACTTGCTGAATGTTTCTGTTGTTCCTCAGCCAGTATTCCCATAACAAACTGAGTAGCAACTCACTCAACAGTGAGGAAAGTGAAAATTCAAATCACAGACTAGGAGAAAATAATCTGGAAACTATCTGACAAAGAAATCCTAAAAAGTATTTGTAAAATGACATCCTAATAGAAAAATAAGTGAGAACTTTGAAGATGCAAAAGCAATGCTCCAAATGGCCAATTAATGTATGGAAAAATAAATATAAATTAAAAACACAAGCTAATGTTTCCCCAGGATTTGAGTGGCTAAAATTAAAAAGATGAAAATACAAAGCTCTGAAGAGCACATAGAGCTGTAGAAATGTTCAGACAATTTGTTGAATTCTAAATTGGCAATATCTACTAAAATTGAATATTTGAATACTCTATAATCCATCAATTTCACTCAAGTCCTAAAACTTCTGTCATTGGACTGTCATGTTAACAAAAATGTAATGAGTTTAATTAAGCAACCATGCCTTTTGAATATAATTAAAACCACAATGAATTGCTATGAAGGTTAAATCTTCCTCAGGACAGAATATCAGGTATGGCTCTAATCATTAATAAGGATTTGGATGACAGTCATAAAATAAATGAGTTATTACTTTGTCCTCAACTATAAGGTTTACATATATGTTCCAAAAGATATGTGCTAGCATGTTATAGCTGCTATACTTAATAGCCAAAAGCTAGAACCAATCCCTATATCCATAAACAAAACAACATAACAGATATAAACTAAGGTATAGTCATAAAGAAGAATATTATATAAAATATTATATAAAATGAATGAATTATGAGAATGAATAAACTATAAGTTTGTGCAAAAACAAATTAATTTAGCAAAGATAATAAAAGATTGACAAAAAAGCAATACATGCTTTTGGGTTCGATTTATATAAAGTTCGAATGTCAGAATGATTTTGACTGCAGGGGTACACAGCTGTGGGTGAGTGGTAATTTTCTGTTTTTAAATAAGGGTGGTGATTACACCTACGTTTTCTTTTTTTTGAAACTCTTCCACCTACAAACTTAAAATTTGAATTTTTTGTGTCTGTGTTATTGCTTCTGTGGGTTTCATTTTCCCTCATGTTAAGTTCCCCTAAATGCGTGTTCTATACTACCGATGGATAGATTTCTCCATACATTTGCTTGACAACTGTTCTGGGAATTTCCTCACCTTTCTGCTGATTATTTTTTCTCTGTCCTGTATTGAATCCCCCTTTACTTGGATTCCAGGTTTTCCTCAATGTTTGTGTTTTGCCTTTAAAGTAGCATATTCTCCAATAGCATCCTGAAAAGTAATGCACAGAATAGAAACATTTTTGAGACTGCAGTTTATTCAGGGGTTGAAATTTGTTGAGTTTATTTTATGACTGTCATCCAAATCCTTATTAATGATTAGAGCCATACCTGATATTCTGTCTTGAGGAAGACTTAACCTTCATAGCAATTCATTGTGATTTTAATCATATGCAAAAGGCATGGTGGCTTACATAAACTCATTACATTTTTGTTAACATGACAGTCCAGTGACAGAAGTTTTAGGACTTGAGGATGTGACAGAAAATCACAACAAGCTTGAAGAAAGCAATGACCCAATATAGGAAGTTATTAACTGGCGCCTTTAAGGATTTGAAATATTTCATTCACTTCTGGGTAATTCAAATGGGAAGAGTGTGTTTGCAAGAGGGAAAGGCTAGGTGGTATGAAACACTGAGAACCTTAGAAACATCCCACCCACTCAAGTGCTTCTTTCACCCAAACTTGTAGTAAATCATGTTAGAAGTGAAACTGTCCTTCCTAATCCAATATCATCCATGCGAATGCAGCTAGCTTGAAAGCATTTTATATCACAGTCAAAAATATCATTTGTTTGAAAGGATTTTATGTTTATAAATAGATGGCAAACAGTTACTTATGGAATTTCTTGAACAGTGAATAAAAACTAAGTTACTTGCACTACAAACTTTGTTACATATTGTATAAAAATTTAAATGCTTAAATTCAATATAAAAGGATTAATATCAGTTTTAGAAGATAAAGTTAAATATTTAAGCCAGAATCTTGATGTGACTTTTTTTGGTTATAATTTCTATTAGAATGTCCCAAAGAAATTGCCTCTGAAATAAAATTCTTTTTAGGTATATTTGAAATATATGTAGAAACAATATAACCTTTGAATGCACCCCTTTATCCAAAAGAAACTATTTGGAAATTACTTATAAAATAACTTTTTAAAATGGTAAAACAAATTAGCATTACAGTTATAGAGTATTAAAAAAAAGCCTTTGGAATTATCATTAAAATGACATATGGTTGTTAAAGAAATAATGTGACTCAGATAGTTGTCACATTGTGATGGCCTTCTGTGGCTTAGAAATGAAAATAAGGCAGACACATTTATGAGAAAATAAAGTATGAGAAATAACTGTTTCTCACTTTTCAAGTAGAAGAAACTGTTTAAATACAGTATTTCATTAAGTCATTAGTTTTGCTGTGTAATGATAATTGTTATTTAAATTATTTACATCTTCTGTACTGAAAAATTGACAGGGAATTTTCTACTTGCACTATACGTCTGTAATTTGTATCATCTAATTGGAGATAGGAATATCTTAATCACCTATATTCACCTAGGCTATATCACTGAGCTTTTAAATCAACTGATAGTTCATTATCTGAATAGTTATGACTAAACAAATTCATAAAAATGGGAATTTCCATAAAAATAGTCCATTGGAATATTCTTGGCATTGGAAAATTTTAAAGTTCTTTTTGATTTCCCTTTAATTCAAACAACTGTTGTTTACTAAGGGGCCATAGGTTTTATAGCTCTGCATTTGAACAGAAACTAAGCACACTTTCTAATCAATAATTCTTTGTAAAAATTATTCTTAATGACATTAAGGAAACAATGAATAAATGCTCACCACACAAGAATTCCAAAGTTGAACAAAAATTAAGTTCTCAAATTGATTTCATTTTCTGGCTGGTTGTAACTGAACTGCAGAATGCATTAACTTTTATAGATTTATTTAGTATTTGGTTAAGGGTTTAAAGTATTTTATCAATTTTCAAGTTTTACTCCAACACTTTACTCTAAAAATTTTCGGAATCACTAAATCATTGAAAGATTTTACAGTGAATATCTGTATATTCATCATCTAAATCCCACAGTTAACATTTTATTAGAATATCTTAGTCACACAGTTTATTCCCCCAGCCAACATTTTGTTGAACTTGATCATTTAAGGTGATTCTACCTAATAACTCTATTAAAAAGTATATTTCCTCTATTTTAGTTATTAAGATTTGTATATTGCATTGTATATAAAGTTGACATTCAAAAAGTAAAATTACATGTAAATGAATGCTGGACTCTTCTGAATGACATATATAATGAATTTAGGAAGAAATGTAGACTGTCTTCAGCTTACCTGACGTGTACATTCATATGATCATCACTGTAATTGAGAAAATTAGTATATTCATCAGCCCAAAAGATCGCTTGTATCCCTTTATATATCCTCCCCTGTGCCCCTCTCTGCCCCAGTCCCATCCAAAGGCAACCACTGATCTGCTTTCTTTTTAGTTAGTATTTTCTAGAATGTTACATAAATCAAATCATGTAGCATATACTTTTTTTATCTGACTCCTTTAACTCAGAATAGTCATTTTAAGATCCATCCTTATTATTATGTGAGCAAATATTCCATTTTTAAATTATTGAATAGTATTTCATTGTATAGATATAATAATATATCCATTCACCTGTTGGTAGAGATCTGGGATTGCTTCCAGGTTGTGGCTGCAACAACAAAAAGGAGCTAGGAGCATTCATTCGAGCTGCTATGAGCAATCATTATCCCGTCTTTGTACACACATTTCTCCAGGGAAATACCTAGGAATGGAGTTGTTAGTTATATGCAGGGAATATGTTTAACTTAGAAAAAAAAAACTGTTAATGTTTTCCAAAGTGGTTGCAAAGTTTTTGCATTCCCACAGTGTATGAGATTGCCATTTGCTTCACATTCTTCCTAACACTTTGAGTTAGACTTCTCAATTTTAGATATTCTATTATTTAGTGGTATCTCATTGTGATTTTAATTTGTATTTCCCAAATAACCAACCATATTCAGCTTATTTGCCTTCCAAATATATTCTTTTGTGAACTGCTAATTCAAATCTTTGCCTATTTTTGTACTGTTCACTTATTATTGAGTTTTAAGCATTATTTATACATGCAATTTGACAAACTGAGTTCCTTATGACAAATCCAGCACCCTGCCTGCTTCTGAGAATAATATTAAATTGGAAACAGCTAAGCTCATGTTTTTACTTATTGTATGCAATTGCTTTCATGCTATAACAGCAGAATTGAGTAGTTTGAAACACTATATTTAATATCCAACAAATTACAGTTTGCCTAACCTTGTTCTACATATAATCCTTTAGCAAATTATAACATGCAAATATAATCTCTCAGTCTGTGGCTGTTTTTTTTTTTTCATTATCTTAATAGTGACTTTTCATGAGAAGAATTTTGAGTTTAAAATTAAAATTCAGTCCAATTTGTCTTTCTTTATCTTTTGTGGATTGTGCTTTTATTCTCATCTAAGAACACTTTGCTTAACTCCAAACAACAAAATTTTCTTCTAGAAATTTTATAGATTTAGGTTTTATAAACTGACGTATGATCCTCTTTAAGTTAATTTTTGTGTATAATAAGAGACAAGGATCGAAGTTCAATTTTTTGCATATGAGTATCCAATTGTTTGGGTACTATTTATTTAAAAAGGGGTCATTTCTCCACTGAATTGCCTTTATAATTTAGTCAAAAATCAGTGAGTTTGTTGATCTATTTTTTTACCTTTATGCCTAAACCACACTATTGATATTGAAATAGCATTTAATAAGCCTTGAAATCATTAGTATTAATGAAAACACCTCCAACAGTGTTCTTTTCAAACTCTTTTTTTTTTTGCAAGTTTATTTGCTTTACATTTCTTTATGAAATAAGAGTGGAGAATGTTGTCCAATCTGTCCCTAATTCATTTCTCATAATTCATATTTTGAAAAAGATTAAGACTTGCAGAAATGTTGAAAAAAGAGGACAGAGTTCCCATGTATTCTTTACAAAGATTCCTCCACTGCTAACTCCTTATATAACTAGTAACCATGCTACATTTATGAAAATCTTTTAAAAATCATAATATTAGTAAAATACTATTAACTAAGCTACAGAATTTATTTATATTTTACCAGTTTTCCACTAATGTCCCATATTCTGCTCCAGAATCCAATCCAGGATTTCACATTTTTTTATTATCATATGTCCTCAGATTTCTCCAATCTATCATAATTCATCGATCTCCCCTTTTTGTTCCTGACCCTCACACTTTTGAAAAATATTTGTCATTTGCTTCACAGCATGTCTCACAAATTGAGTTTGTATGATATTTTCTCATGCTAAGAATGAGTTTATTCATTTCGGCAACATACATAGCAGTGATGTTGTGTCCTTTGCCGTGTACCAAATCAACAGGAACAAAGATGCGCACGTCCTAATCCCTAGAACCTGTGTACGTGGGAAAAAGGGCTTCGCTGTTCTGATTAAGTTAAGGACCTTGAGGTGGGGAGCTTATCCTGGATTATTTGATAGGACCACTGTAATCACAAGGTTCTTGAAGAAAGAAATAGTGGGGCAGGAGAGATCAGAGTGATGTGATATGAGAAAAACTTGATCTGCTGTTGCTAGCTTTGTAGATGGAAGAAGGGGGCCATAAGCCAATGAATATGGGAAACTCATGGAACTTGGAAAAGGCAGGGTGATGGATTTACTGCTAGAACCTCTGGTTGGATTTTAGCTTAGGGGGAATTGTGTGAAAATTCTAACCTACAGAAGTGTAACATAAATTCATGTTTTAAATCACTAAATGTGTGGTCATTTATTTTAGTTATAATAGAAAACTAATAAAATGAGGTTGATGTGTCTTCTTATTAGCAATGTTAAACTTGATGACTTGTTCATGTAGAGTCTGCTAGATTATCCACAGTCAAGTTATTATTTACCCTTTTTAATTAGCAAGTATCTTAGAATAGGTCATTAGAGACTATATAAATATCTTGTTTTTCCTTAAACTTTTGCATTTAATTTTAGAAATTGCTGGTGGATCATGATTGAAATACTTGCAACTATGATGTTATAATGTGTTTGTCTATATTCCTCATTCCTTTAATATGCTTTTAATTGCTATTTTTCTTTAAGAAAGAATTGTACCTCCCTTTCCACATATTTATTTATTTCATAACTTACATCAACATTGACATTTGGATTTTTTCATAATATGAATTATAATCCAATACATTTATATTGTCACTCAAATAGCTTAAGCACTGGTCATTGGGGAGCTCTTTTAAACTAGCTTCTGTGCACTTTCAACACAGGGTTCCAATCCATTTGAGCTTTTTTTTTTTTTTTGCATGGGCAGGCCCCGGGAATTGAACCCGGGTCTCCGGCATGGCAGGTGAGAACTCTGTGAGCCACTCTGAGCCACTGTGTCTTGCTCCATTTGGGTACATTTTACTTTGTGACTCCATAAGTGCTCCAGCCTCATCATATTTTTTCCCTTCCCATTCTTAGAATCAACCAATTCTCCACAGAGCTCCCGTTCATTTTAAAGGAAAATTTTATTTAAAACCCAAAATTTGATACTAAGTATCCTCATTATTGCCTATGTATCACTGATTCTGGGCCCTCTCAGCAGGCAGAGTTAGAAATTATATATGTATATACCAACCCATGCATACACATACATTGAAATTTTTTGATACATCTGTCTTTATCTCTGTCTCTATCTCTACCTTTCTCTGTATGTTTATGAGTGTATATGTATATGTGTGCTTCTGTGTGTATATGCATGTGTGTAAACAACATGAATTTAAACTGATGCCTTCAATTCTGATTCAAACCCACCCGATTCTTTCTACCATTTTCCATTTTTCTATATGTAAATTCTTTCAGTGGAGAGAAATGTGGTTCAGTTGTCGTTATCTGCAAAATATTTAATTATTTGTTCAACCCTAGTATAAAAACTAAACCATACTCAGGCAGGCCATGGTGGCTCAGCAGGCAGAGTTCTCGCCTGCCACACCAGAGACCCAGGTTCAATTCCTGGTGCCTGACCATGCAAAAATAAAAAAAATTAAAAAAAATAAACAACACTCCTCTGATAAGCTAATTAAAAAACTAGAATACAAGATTTATGGACAGCATTTTTGTCTTGAACCTTAATAATCAGTAAAAGTAATGTTTTCTAAAGTTAATTTGGTTGGCTGTTTTCTTCCCTAATTCAGTGTAGTCATTATTCATGCATGACAATGTTTGCTTCATTTGTTACAATTTGTATTTAATTTTGTGTTCTTTCCAAATTCTGGTTATTTAAAAAATATGCATATAATGAAATTTACTCTTTGTCATATGCAACTATTGGTTTAAAAAAATAGGGTTGTGTATCCACTTCTATTGTTATAATATAAAGCAATTTCATCACCACAAAGTTTCTGTCATTCTGCCACTATATCTTCACTCCTTCCCTCTACCCTCAATGCTTGGAAACTGCTGATCTACTTTCCATTTCTGTATTTTTACCTTTCCAGGATATTATATAAGTGAAATTATATTATATACGAATATATATAATTATATTTATGTAATAAATATATAATATATTTATATTATCCTACATATTTAATACATAATAAATTTATTACATATATTACATATTTATTTGGATAAATATCAAGGATGAGGAGTACTCAGGTATATGGAATTTATTTGTTTATCATTTTAGAAACTGCCAAACTGATTTTCAAAATGACTATAACATTAAAACCAGTGTATTAGCTAGGGTTCTCTGGAGAAACAGAATCAGCAGGAGATATCCATAGATATAAAATTTAGAAAAGTGTCTCATATAACAATGGGAATGTAGAATCCAAGGTCTCTAGGGCAGGCTGAGGCTGGTAACTCTGATGAAGTTCCTCAATGAACTCTCAGGAGAGAATGGCTGAACAACTGTGGGAATACAAGTGTCCAATATCTGTAGGGCAAGATATTGGCCTTGCTGTGAAGCTGGAGGCTCCAATGAAGGGTCTAGATGAACTCCACAAGAGAGGCTCACTTGCTCTCCTGTGGAAGAGTGACTGTTCCTTTTGGTTAAACATCACTCATTGCAGAAGACACTCCCCTTTTCTGATTACAAATGCAATCAGTTGTGGATGCAGCCAACATAATCATGATTTGAGTCCATGAAATGTCCTCATAGCAACAGAAAGGCCAGTGAGTACCCAACCAGATGACTGGGCCAAGTTGACACATGAACCTGACCATGATAGTCCACCCCCTGTCAACTTGGCAACTATACACATCACCTTAAACTATCTTTAATCTCTAAATAGAAAACAATAAGTCACATATTTTCCTCACCTAACAATACTCAACTGTCCCATGTACAACTGGAAATGCATTAAATCTCCCCAGAATAGAGTGCAAGTCCTTAGGTAATATTCATTCTTAAACTTGATATCTTACAACTTAAATAGTATAACATGAACAAAACAGTGTTACAGTCCTCATTTCTGTAATTGATCACATAGTCATAATTCATATTTATCACTACCTTCTTCCACTACCCATTCCATGTTCCCTTGACCCTCAACAAGCACTTCAGCTGGTTCTTTGCCTGGTGAGGTGATCCAAATTTTCATTCTGGAAGTTTGAGAGCCATTGGTAGTCCTGCCTGAATTGGTTTGTTGCAGTTTTTCATTGATTTTAATCAAAGGGCATGGTAGTACTAAAAGACATCCTAGGAGATCTCCCATATTTGAGGAAAACTCTTCTTTACCTCCATTGCATAGTTGTAGTCCTATTTCCCCTGATAGGGTCAATCACCCAGCCAGTAAAGCAATCCCCTTCTTGGCTTGTTGATCCAGGGACATATGTAGTCCAAAGTAACCAGGTGTCAGTCTTAGATTCCAGTTCAGTGGAATCATTGTTGTTTCTCCTGGTGGAAGACTCACCCTTCTGGAACTAAAACCTGTAGACTAGCAGAGCTCAAGGTTGCAAGGACAGAAAGCAAAAATTTTCCTAGTGGATCACTAGGGGTAATAATGAGTGCTGACACTCCCATTTCCATCCCTTGGTTTCTGGATCCATGAATCCTGGCTAAGGGAGAAACAGCACCATGCAGTGGATGCCAATTCAGAGCATACACAGCCTCCTGGAGAACAGTATTGCCACCTAGTTGGCACTCTAATTGAGGTTTCAAAAGGCCATTCCATTGTTCTATCAATCAAGCTGCCTCTGGATGATGGGGAACGTGGTAAGACCAGAGAATTCCATGAATATGTGTCCATTCCCACATTTCATTTGCTGTGGAGTGGGTTCCTTGATCAGAAGCAATGCTCTGTGGAATAACTATGATGATGGATAAGGCAGTCTGTAAGTTTACTGATGGTAGTTTTGACAGAAGCTTTGCATGCAGGGAAAGCAAGCTGATATCCAGAGCTTGTGCCTATTCCAGTTAGAACAAATCGCTGCCCCTTCCATAATTGAAGTGGACAAATGTAATCAACCCGCCACCAGGTAGCCGGCTGGTCACCTTGCAGAATGGTGCCATATCGGGGGCTGAATGTTGGTCTCTGCTTCTAGCAGACTGGGCACTTAGCAGTGGGTGTAGGCAGGTCAGCCTTGGTGAGTGGGAGTCCGTGTTGCTGAGCCCATGGATAACCTCCGTCCCTACTACCATGGCCACTCTGTTCATGAGCCAATTGGGCAATGATGGGAGTTGCTGGGAAAAGAGGCTGACTGCCACAGAACATATCATCTTATCCACTTGATTATTAAAGCCTTTCTCTGCTGAATTCAGCCTCTGGTGCACATTTACATGGGACATAAATGTCTTAATGTTTTTAGCCCACTCAGAAAAGTCTAGCCATATACATCTTCCCCAGACCTCTTTGTCACCAATTATACAATCATGCTCTTTCCAAATCCCTGACCATCCAGCCAAACCATTAACAACAGCCCATGAGTCAGTATACAAACACAACTCTGGCCAGTTCTCCTTCCAAGCAAAATGAACAACCAGGTGCACTTCTGGAAGTTCTGCCCACTAGGAAGATTTCCCTCACCACCCTTCTTCAGAGACATCCTGGAAAGGGGTTGTAGTGCTGCAGCTATCCGCTTTCAGAGGGTACCTACATATCTCATGCAAAACCATCTGTAAACCAGGCCCGAGTTTTCTCTTCCTCAGTCAAAGAACTCCCCAAGAGCCCATAGCTCTTGTCTAGGAAAGAGGAGGTAGGTGTGCAGACCATGGGCATGTGGGCCACTTCATCATGTAACTTACTTGTGCCTTCAGGACCTGCTCTGTCCCTATCTCCTATATACTATTTCCATATTATGATGGAGTGTTGCTGTGTATGCCCAACTTTTTGGCTTGATGAATCAGACAACACATAGCTCATGATAGGCAACTCAGGTCTCATGGTAACTTTGTGGCCCAAAGTTAAGCATGTAGTTTCTACTGAGACCCAGTAGCAGGCAAAAAGCTTTTCTCAAAAGGAGAGTACTTATCTGCACCAGACGGTAAGGCTTTGCTTCAAAATCCTAATGGTCTGAATTGTGATTCTCCTATAGGGACCTACCAAAGGCTCCTGGCAGCATCTCTATTTGCCACTGACACTTCCAACACTATTGGATCTGCTGGATCATATCGTCCAAGTGGCAGAACAGCTTTTACAGCAACCTAGACCTTTGTCATGGAGCACCCTCTTGTTTAGGTCCCCACTCAAAATTCGTTGCTTTTCTGGTCACTTGATAAATGGGCCAGAGTAGCACACTCAAATGAGGAATATGTTGTCACCAAAATCCAAAGAGACCAACTAGGCACTGTGCCACTTTTTCGGTCATAGGAGGCGCCACATGCAGGAACTTATCCTTCACCTTAAAAGGATATGTTGACGTGTCCCACACCACTGGACACCTGGAAATTTCACTGACTGGTGGACTAGAGTGATGTTTTGGGTCCCTAGAATTAATGTCACTTCTGAACCAGTGTCAAATAATCCCTGAGATATCTGATCATATCCTTTTCCCCAATGCACAGTCATCCTGGTCAAAAGTCTCCTTGGGGAAGCCTTGGAGGAAGTTTTAGTAGCATAAATCTGTGGCAGAGTAGCAGGGTCCTCCCCCAAAAGGGACCTGGCCTCTCCTTCATTTAAGGGGTTCTGGGTCTATAAATGGTCTCAAGTCTGGAAATTGATTGAGGGGCTCTTAATGACTCTATTTTTGTAATTCGTTAGACTTCTGTTCACATGATCTAGAAATCTTATGCTTATATAGCTCAAACAAGATTTTAGTAGACTGCCCATCTATCGTACTTCTAGGTACCCCATGATCTACTAGCCAACGCAAGTCTCTGTGAGTCAAATTATTTTGACTTCTGCTTTGAGTCTGCTGCCCATTATTATAACCATGTCCACCTTGTCTTTGGAGATGAAGTGCTGCCACCTGGCCTCTGCCAACTTAGGATCTGATCATCCCCATTGTTTTAGGATTCCAGCTCAGTGATAGCAATTCCCACAGTAATATCTGACCTACACAGAAGGGCAACTACAGAGCTTTTCAGGGATGATGGAGCTAGTCCCACAAATTTACTTCCCACAGCTCTGGTAAAAGATGCATCCTCTAGACATTTCTGGTGTGCATGAGCAGCCTTTCCATGATGAATGCACTCCAACATTCCAATCTTTCTAAGCCAGTGGATCCCCTCATTTATATTATACCAGGGCAGTTCTGGATTTTCAAGCTTAGGTAATGTCAGCCAACTTTTGATCCATGTTTCAGCCAACCATCCAAACAAATTGTTGATGCTTTTTATAACCCCTTGAGCTATAACATTTAATGCAGAATCTCTGCTTAGGGGGCCCATATGAATAAATGATGCCTGATTCAACTTTATATTCCTCCCATCATTATCCCACACCCTTAAGATCCATTGCTACATATATTTTCCTGATTTCTGCCTATATAATTTGAAAAACCCATGCAGTTCTTTTGGAGTATAATGTACCTCCTCATGGGTGACACTTTGTACCTCACCTTTTGGGCCTGTTGGGACTTTAATCTAGTTATAGGTCTGGAAGAAATGAAGGTTAGTGGGGGTGGATCATGAAAAGAATTAGAAGTATCTTCCAAGCCAATTGCTTCAGTGCATTCATTTGCCATTTCATTTGGTGAAACAGGCTGAATCACTCCAGGATTCATACCTTCAGGTGGATTTTGGATGGCCAACTCCTCAGGGCAGGCTGAAGCAGGGTTGGCTGTGTCCTCAGGGCAGACTACAACAGGGTTATCTAGAAAAAACTCAGCAGGACCTAGGATTTCAACCTCTCCACTGCCATCATTATCAATCCATATGTCACTGTCCCGTTTTTCAGGGTCCCAGTCCTTTCCAATTAGTACCCTCATTTTAATGGAAGGTAACCTGCAAGCTTGAGATTTCAGTTTACATTGTAAAGTTGCTACTCTATCAATAAGATTGAGTCTTATTTCAGAGACCTCAAGTCTACAGCTACAAGAAATAAGATTTTCCTTCAGAGCACTCATAGAAGCATTTGTATCTGTCATACAACATGTAAGCTTCTATTTGAAGCCTTCAGTTCATCCCTTTCCCTCATCAATGTATACAGCATATTTAACAACAACCAGCCAGCATCTCCATACCTCTTCTTTACACAAAACTCTGTAAATATGTCAAAAACATTATTCCCCAGAGCCTGGTTTCATACAAGCAAAGCATTAGAAGAATCCAATGGTGATATTTTGAGTATCTCTTTTGCCAGCTCACTCCATGGGTTGGAAGTTTCATTCTGATTACAGGAAACAGAGTCCTTAGTGCCTTTGAGTCTGGTCAGAGTAGAAACCAATAAAAAAATACATTTTTAAGATTCTGTTTCTGAAGAACCATTCCCGGTACCAAGCTATATTAGCTAGGGTTCTCTAGAGAAACAGAATCAGCAGGAGATATCTGTAGATATAAAATTTATAAAAGTGTCTCATGTACTTGTGGGAATGTGGAGTCCAAAGTCTGAAGGGCAAACTGCAAGCTGGTAACTGTGATGAAGTTCCTAAATGAACTCTCAGGAGAGGCTGTCTGGGCAACCATGGGAATATAAGGATCCAAGATCTGCAGGGCAGGCCACGAGCTGATAACTCCAATGAAGCTCCTCAACAAATTCTCAGGAAAGGCTGGCTGGATACCCATGGAAATACAAGAGTCCAAAATCTGTAGGGAAGGCTGTGAAGCTGGAGACTCCAATGAAGGGTCTGGATGAAATACATAGGAGAAGCTTATGTAGTTCATAAGCAGGAAGAGTGACTGTCTCTCCTGAATCCTCCTTAAAAGCCTGCCAGTGATTAGATCAAGCACCACACATTGCAGAAGACACTCCCCTTAGCTAATTACAAACACAACCTCTGTATATGCAGCCAACATAATCATGATTTAAGTCCAGGAAATGTTCTCATAGCAACAGATAGACCAGTGCTTGCTCAATCAGATGACAGGGCACCATCACCCTGTGAAATATGAACCTGACCATGACAACCAGTAATGTATAAGCAGTGTATATGCCCCCTTGTTCCATATCTTTGCAGACATTTGATGCTGCCAGTTTTCCCTTTTACTCTTTAAAAGGTTTGACCATTCTGATGAGGGTACAATTTCATGTCCTTTTAATTGAATTTTTCATTTACTTTTTGTTAAGATTTGAATGTTCTTTATATATGGTGTGTAAAAGTCCATCACAAACGTGATTTGCAAATATTCTCTCCATGTTTGTGGCTGGTATTTTCATTCTTTTAATTGTTTTCCTAGATAACAGTTTTAATAGTGATAACAACTAACTTGTCATTTTTATATCTTGTGGTTAATGCCATTTGCATAATATATAAAAATTATTTGTCTAATATAAGACAATGAAGATTTTCTCCTACATTTTCTCCATACATACAACTTTACTATGTTTTTACAATCAGTTCTGTGATTCATTCTAAATTAAGTTTGTATAAAATGTGAAGTACCCTTAAGGTTCAGCTTTGCATATGCTCATCCACTTGATTCACCATTATTTTTTAAAAGACTATACTTTTTCCAGTGAATTGACATTGATTGTAATTCAAAAATATCTCAGTTTTGTTTTTGTGTATTTTAGTGTATTTCTGGATATGCTATCTCACTTATCAACAGTGTTCTGGAAAAGAAGATATAGAATTGGCATTATCTTATTTCTTGGTGCAGCTGCTCTTTACTTCACCAAGTCTGCATCTTGAGTGATGTCTTCTTAGGAGTCTCACAATTGTGATCACTAGAGAAAAGATGTAAGATGGAAAACAAAATAAATAAAAAGTACTATTACATAATAATTAAATTTGAAAAGTTGTATGTTTTTCAAATAACTCAATACAGAAAAAAAAGAATTTACCCTTTCTCATACAAACTGTGTTGGGATATCAAATATTAAATAAGTGGAAGTTTCTCCTCATAGAAATCTTTTATCTAATAGATGAGGAAAGAATAATATAATTTAAATGTAACTAACTAATTAATGTATCTAGGCCATAAAACACAATCAACTGATAACATCACAAAAAGGGACAACCAGACAAAATATGCCTCTTGCTGAAAGATTGCAATGCCACTTTTAAAGCAGTCCTGCCAAAAGGAAAAATATTTTTTTATTATTCAATCTGGACAGAGAATGCTGGTATATTATTTTTTAGGTGTATTACAAAATTTTACAGTGTGGGAAACTCTAAAAGTCAAATAGCCCAGTTATTTTTCACAAAGTAAAATTTCAAGGAAAAGAATAATTCGTGGAGAAGGAATCCATGAAAAAAAAAAAAAGGAAAGAAAATATAAAAGGAAACAACAGTATTTAAAAAAGCACATTTGGGTTATTAAACTATAAAGAAAGGCGAAGAAGTAGTTACCATAGAGCACAGATAATGATGAAATTTTGGATGGTAAGGTTTTGATGAGGATGAGGCACTTGGAGGAAGGACTTCTATGGTGGCTGGAAAATCTATTTCCAGATAAGATGAGTGGTTATTTGTTTAACTTGTTAAGCTTTATTAAGTCAAATTTTGTTTTATGTTTTATCTTTTATCTGTGTTATATTTTACATAAAAAGCTGGCATCCACAGCATTCAAGGAAGTAAATCATACAGCTTATACAAATCTACGGTAAATCTGAAGGTCCAGGCTTAAAAACAGGCTGAAATGTGAAGATTCTGTTGCCTCAGCCACATCACAGGGACATTCAACTCAGGACACTGCTGCCACTGCCAGTATCGTTATCATCATCATCATCATCATTGTCACAGCCACACCTGCTACACAGTGGAGTTCAAAGGTTGTCTTGCTGCCACTATCCTTTCCTTTTGCAATGATCTCTAGATGCAGAATCTTTTATGGGGGTGCATAATAAGGTAATCAAACCCGGGTCTCCCACATGGAAGGTGAGCATTCTACTACTGAACCAGCTGTGCACCCAGATGCAGAATCTTGGTAGGTGTGCCTGCCTGTATTCTGGTTCTAGGGGAGAGGGAAAAATATTATCTATTTGTTTCTTCTTCTGGGATGGAAGGTAGGTCCTGCTACCCTTGAATACTTTTACTGTGGAGAATTCCCAATAAGAGAAAGCATGCAAATAAATCTTAGGTCTCCAAACCTAAATCAAGGTATCTTGACAATATCTTTCTCCTTATGGACACAGGAATTTAAAAGGACATGAGCAGCAGTGCACTGATGTTAGAAGAGATGAATTTGGTGACATGGTAGCAAATAACTAGAGAATCTCAATAATATGGGTAGCCACAGTCAATTTCCCTGAGAACTGAAGGGAATAGATTATATGAAGAGGAAAGCCTAGCATCACAGGGAAAGAATTCAACACAATGATGGCCCTGGTGCAGAACAAAGAGTGGGATGAAAAACTGTGTGGGATGACATTGAGGAAGTAGGTATAACTCAATCAAAAGCTCTCGAGGCCTCATAATGGATTTTATAACTTATACTTTGATATAACAAAAAGCAATTAAATGTTTAAATAGAAAACGTATATGAAAATGTATATAATCATTTACTGTATATTGTACACTCATTTTTATTAATATTCTTGATCACTTTGAGAAATTATCATTCTATCTCTAGTTTACTCAGAGTTTATGATTAATGCATGCTGACTATAATCAAAGGCCTTTTAAATATCTATTGAGTCCGTCAGGATGTTTTTCTTATTTGACCATTGATATACTTTGTCATATATATACATTTCATAATGTTAATGTTAATCCTCACAATCTGGGAAATATCTACTTCATAATTATGTCTTATGCTTTTAAAATGTTGTTAAGTTCTATTTACTGCTATTTTATTTCATATCTGGACATCTAATGTATTTATGATTGAAATTGTTCCATAGTTTTAAATATATACTTCAGTTTATGTTAACAAGTTTAGTCAAGCTTTCTAAAATGGATTATCTCAATTTTCATCCTTTTCCCCATCTTATGAGCATGAGAATTGTATTCTTCAAACTGTGTAACAACTCGACCTGAAGGTAAATGTATATACATACAAATAAGATATCTGGTTCTACTTCCACTTTGATAAAGATATTTGGTCAGTCTTCTTCAATTTTTCTTCTTATCTCTTCTATCCTCCCTTACATTCAACTTTTAATTGGTGTCAATAAAATGTAAACCACCTGGATGATTTCTCTCCCTTTTGCAGTGCGCTCTATTTTTTTTTCTCTCTATTTTCTATCCCATGATCCAAATGATCGTTCCTTTTCAACATTCAAACCATCCAACTAATGCCTGGGATTTGGCCAACAATCTTTTGAACATCTCTCTTCCACACCCCACCAGCCTAGAATCTTCTTTGAATATTTATTACATCTTCTTTCCTTAACTAACATGTGTTTAAGAGCTTAAAACATTGTTTTCAAGGAAGCCATCTCAATTTGTTATTTTATACGGGATCAACCTCAGTGTTGGGATATGGGGTTGTGCATCTCACTTGCTCTGCAAGCCATTTCTTTATCATTCTTATACACTCTTGTTAACTGCTTCTTTGAGCCTCATTCCATCCACCTCGATTCATCCATTTCTTATGTTTATTATGTAATCTATTGCCTTCTGTGCATTTTTTTCTTATACAGTCACCATTTTAGCTCTTGCAGATGATTTTCCCACCCAATTCAAATACTCAAGAATTTTGAGTGACTTCACGATTCTTATGGCCAGCACATCCAATCTCTTAGTCACTCAATTCCTTGGTCACCTCATCAATTATATTCATTAATTTCCCTCATCAACAGCTTCTGTAGTCACACATTTTAAGTTATTATAAAAGGAAATTGTTCTCCTTATTCAATTGTAATTATAATTATTCAAGCATTCACTCCAACATGCTTATTCAAGTGTTCTAATTACAAATTTTCCTCGCTAGTTTTATTTACTTATATATTTTTCCCTCTTTTGTTTCATGTATTCTTTAGATTCCATGATACATTTATCATTTCATTCCTATTAAAATATACCAAGTTCCTCCAACACTGATCCTTTCAGTTATATCCAATTGGCAGTACTTGGGCACTGATGGGCCCTTTGTGATAAATATTTATACACAAATGTATTATTGTTATTAATGAAAATCACATAAATTGGCTATAAAGTCATTGTCTGCAGGTGGTTTCTCAGAATTGCCAGGAAATATTGCCTCATTTATTGAGTTGGCTCAGTTTCTCATTTTCACCAAAAAGAAAAACAAAAAAAAACAAAAACAAAAAAAACTCTCCTCATGGTTGACGCATGCAACTCTCTGTCTTTGACAGTTAAAAAAAATGCAGCTGTATTATATGAACTCTAATTTCCATCAACTTAATCTTGAAAAACTACCTGTTTTTCAGTCCACTCTCTCCTACTTAAATCATTTAAAGTGACTGAATCCTCCACCTCTGTTCTGAATCTTTTTCCAACTAGGTTTCTCAGAGACTATGCCTTGGATTATCTTCTTATCATCTTCTTATCCTTATTTACTTTCATTTTTCCCCTCTCAACTGAATTTTTGTCATAAATATTTTTTTCAGTGCATCTTTTCCATTCAAAAATCAACCAACAGAAAAATTCCAATGAAAACTTTCATGAAAACGCCATGTCCTTCAGGTATCCAAAAGTATTTGTTTGCATTTGCTTTCTCTTATTTATCTCCTCATTATTAAACATACAATTATAATGTAGCTTATACCTTACCACTCTGATATCTCTGCTATTATTACGGTCATCTACATTTTGCAAAATTCAATGGATAAAATTTACTCCTCATTTTGCTTCATTTTTCAGCAGACTCCATTGCATTTGCCCACTCACGCCTTCCTTCACATCATCCTATCTTGAATTCTCTGACACTCATTGACATAGAAGTCATTTAAGTGAATTAGAAACCTATGCACATCATTACAGATTAAATCATGTCCCCCAAAAGGCATGTGTAAATCCTAATACCCTATCTTTTGAGTGGGAACATATTTGCAAACAGGATTTTTGTAGATCATGTTAATTAAGATGAAGCCAAACTGTACTGGGGGTAGCCAACTGCACTGTAGTACAGCCAAACTGTACTAGCTTCCAGAATCACGAGATAATAAATTTCTGTTTTTTATGCCAACTAGTTGATGTGACTTTGTTATACTGTCTTGGCAAACTATAAAGACCACATTCAATTCAAGTAATATATTAAATACATAAACATGGTAACCTATGAGAGGACTGTAATGTAAAGAGTATATGGGGGCAAAAGGGAACACATGTACAAACACACACACACATAAACATACAAAATTCAAGACTGGGGTTCAGAAGCGCTAATGATCATCATGTTCCAAGAACTGAAAGGTGTCATTATCTCAACCCTGTGCACATAAAATGTAAATGATGATTACTAACCCTAAAATGTTAGTATTACTACCTAGAATGGCATTTTTCAGAGACGAAATGAATTAAACCAAATACTTGGCAGAAATTAAGTAACTTAAATAGTATTTAATTCTCCAAAAATGTTCATGTAGTTTTAAAGTATTAATGTCTTTTTGTCTAAAATTTTAATATAGGAAAGAGAGAAAGCTAGATTATAGCTACTTGAAATAACAGTTAAAAAGTGCTGAAAGTACTCAAAAACCTAAAAAAAATCATTGATTTCAATCTATGGAAACTACATATCTTAAATTGATATATTGTAGGAATTAAGGAACAAAAACTCAATAATTATGTTTAATCCAAAAATTTATCTTTTGGGATTTAATGTGGAATTAAACTTAGTTATGTAAAACCAAATTCTTTGCAAATGAATTCCAAATTAAGATGTAAATCTTAAAGGAGCTAAACAAATTATTTAATGTTTTTCTATTTTCAAATTTATTTTGGTTGTAAAATATGAAGTTCATAGTACATATCTTGGAAAATTAGTTTTCTAACAGTCCTTTGATAACCTCATTATCTGAACTCCCATATTACAACCATTAAATCAGTGTCTTGGGGAGATTTTTAAAACAAACAAACCAACAAAAACTAAACTAAACTTAGCCTAGTATGCCATTAGGAAACTGGGAGTAGACATTCTCATTATATATTTCTTAAATCCTGAATAATAACTTTAATTTCCACTGTGGAATCAAAACTAATGGAAACTAATTTATTGATTTCTTTTTCTATGTCATTATTATTGTAACAATTTTGTATGTATTCATTCGTTCACTCCTTATAATAATTTGGTGATGTCCTCCTTCTTCTTTTTCTCCATCTTATTCTTCTTATTAATATACTTTTTTCTTCTTCAACAACTTCTTTTTCTTCTCCTTCCCCTTTCCCTTTCCCTGCCCATTCCCCTCCTCCTTCTTCTTCTTTTCTTCTTCTTCCTCTTCTTTCTCTTCTTCTTTACAGTTTACATATGAGGGAAATTAATTGTGAAACTATTAAGTTGCCTGAGTTTGCACAATGAGTAACTGACCCGGTGAATTCAGGGCTCTTGCTCTGGAGCATATATCTATAGCCACCACACTACAGTGTCTATTTAGAGAAAACAGAGACTAGAAAAAATTCCCAGGGTGTGTGTGCATCTAGTATAAAAACAAATTCTCTTTCAGTGACATTTTAAACAGTTTTACTTTTAATAAGGCTTGTTTCCAGTATAATTATCAATTTAGAAGGAAATAAATAAAAATATATATAAGTTAAATATATATATATAATACAAGAAACTGTGTCAGAGTGTTTAAAAGTGGCAAGAGCAGAGGAAATTTTAGAACAGATTTTTTTTCAGTTTATAATCTTTTTTCTTTTTAATTTAGCTATAAAATAATAGTTATATACAAATCTACTATCACAGGCAGTATATGTATTCCAATTGGGGTAAGAAATGGGGCAGAATCTAATATACATATCTGGATTTTTAAAATTTGGAGTTTATACTCAAAAATCTACAGGCATGCCTTGGATGTGTTGTGGGATTGGTTCCAGATCACCACAATAAAGCCAATATCACAATAAAGTGAATCACATGATTTTTTTCCCTTAGTTTTCCAGCTTGTGTAAAAGTTATGTTTACACTATACTGTAGTCTAGTGAGTCTGCAAAAACATTATGTCTAAAAAACAATGTATATACCTTAATTAAGCTTTATTGTTATAAAAAATGCTTTACAGGGAGGGGGGGGCCAAGATGGCAGCTTAGCAAGGTGCGCGTTTTAGTTCGTCCTCCAGAACAACTACTAGATAACCAGAAACAATACAGAATAGCTCCCGGAATCACGATAGTGACCGAACACACAGCGCGCCCAGAACGGGAGCAGCTTAGACCGACGGCAACTCGCCGGATCCGTGAGTTCCCCAAAGCCGCGGCGGCCGGCGCCCCTCCCCCATAGGCAGCTTCGCGGAGAGAAAGGAAACAGTAGCAGGGACTGAATCCAACCAAGCGCCAATTGCGGCATTAATAAACAAATTCTGATTACGAAAAATAGCCCCCAGATCACGCGAAA
>PVIY010029647.1:0-31804 GCA_004026745.1 Myrmecophaga tridactyla | reverse complement strand
GATTGCTTTCACTTCTCTTACCTAGGGTTTTCTTGCTAGATGAATTTGTTGTCTATCTGTTCTTTGACCTTCAGTTCAGCTTTTTCCGGACCTCTAGCTTAGGTTTTGTTTAACAGAGGATAATTTTTCAGTTCTTGTTTTCTTGTTTCTTGCCCTGCTTGTATGGTGCCTTTTCCCTCCCCACCCTTAGGAGGGTCTATGTAGGTATTATAGACTCCAGCCGGGTTTTCCCAGACTAAACTGGCCTCTTACCAGGGGGAAGGAGTCACCTGCATCAGTTTTCCCTGAGGGTGAGACCCAGCAGTTTAACTTTCCTGTGAAATCTCTGGGCTCTGTTTTTCTTATCCTGCCCAGTATGTGGTGCATCTGCCTGCAGGTCGCACCAGCAAAAGACGTGGCACTTTTAACTTTGGAAGACTCTCCCTGCTGGGGGTGTGGTGGAGATGGAGGATAGGTTGTAGGCTGGTTTTAATGGCTTCAAATTGCCAAGCCCTGGGGTCTGAATTCCTTGAGAGAGGGATTCCACCTGAGTTGGGCTTCACCCCTCCCCTGGGGAAGGCACAGGTGGGAGACCGCCCTGAAAGCAGCCTGTTTCAGCCTATGCCTGGGGCAGTTGCAGCCTGAGAAGTCCCACTGCTGGATCCAGAGCTGCCAAGTATCCGTAGAAACACAGCCACTAAAACCTCCGTTTCCTCCCCTTTCCTCTTTTTCCGTGAGCCCAGTGAGCAACCTCTGCCTTGACCAGGTTTAGAGTCTCTTTCCTTTCCCTCTGGGAAGCCATCTGTTGGGGAGGGGCACCAGGTGCCGGCTGCCACGGCTTGGGGAACTCACGATTTTGGGGAGGCTCACAGCCGGTCCAGCTGGTCCAGACTGGGGTACGCTGTGTGTCTCGTCACTGACGTGGCTCCGGGAGCTGTTCTGTACTGTTTCTGGTTATTTAGTAGTTGTTCTGGAGGACGAACTAAAATGCACACATTGCTAAGCCCGGCTCCATTCATTTTGATGGATGTCTCGCTTTAACACTGGTATTTTCATAGAAAACTCAACAATTGCTATGAAAATCCCTTGTCTAATACTCTTTTAACAGCTAAGAGACTTAATGGAACCGCTCAATTCCATGCGCCATTGGGCTGAAAGTACTTTCTTCGGTGAACACTATCCTTTACCCAAAGCTAACATAAACATAACACTAATACTACCACTAAACCTGCAACAACCTCAAAACCAAGAACAAATCCAAACCAACCCGAACTACACACCTACCTTAATCCCACCCTAAGTATAATCCAAATCCAAGCACTAGTCTAAGCCTAACCTAGCACACAACTCTACACTAATGCTATCACTACCTTACCCTAAACCTAACAGTGAGCCTAACACTAACATTGAAATTATTTGATTAAAAATCTCAGTAATTATAATATCTCCAAACAGTTCCATGCATTTTCAATGGAAAATTGCAAAGTAATGTTTCCTAGTAAAATATGAGAAGAGTTTCTAAATTTGTTTTCAGTGCTCATTGACTATCAGCTCCACTCCCTTTCCAGCAATTTTGTCAGGGAAAAACTGCTTTCCTACAGAGCACTCAACTATAGCTTTGCGAACCATTTCAGAAACCTGTTTTGAAAACTAGAATTGTCATGGTTCCATTAACCGACGTAAGATTTTTTACTAAAACTGCAATATTCAGAGAACCCTTACCTTATACTTAAACATAACACTAACGCAACCACAAACACAAACACAAACACAAATCAAAACACCAAAGAACCAATACCAGCACAATTTCCAACCTCCAAACCCAATCCCAAAATCAACCCTAAGCCTAACTTCAACCCAAGCCCTCACCCTAACCCTAAAACTACACCTAACCCTAACCCTAACTCTAACCCTTTCCAAATCCTTAGCCTTATCCTCATCTTAAACCAAATGCCAACCTCCAAACCAACCCTAAAGCTAACCCTAATTTTAACCCGACCTTAAAACCAACCCCAACCACAAGCCTAACCCTAACCCCAATCATAACCCTGACCCTAACCTTAACCTTACTCTCACCCTAGCCCCAACCCTTATCAGAACCCTAACCCGAACCCGAACCTGAAACCCACCACAAAACGTAAACCCAACACTAACCTTAACAACAGCCCTACATCCAAACACAACCATAAATCTAAACATAAACTCAACCCTAATCCTAACTCTAAACCTAACCCTAACACTACCCCTCACACTGAGCCTAGCCTTAATGTGAATTGGTTCAGAACATGATGAATGTAGTTGGTCCACCCACGTCCATACACAGTTTTAGCATAAAACAGCATTATCAAACAAATCTCACCTAAATGGAGTTGAAAAAAGTCTAAGAATTTGTTTTGAGAGCTGAGTCACATACTGGTTCCATTCAGTATGATGCATGTCTCACGTTAAAACTGGCATTTTCACAGAAAACTCAGCAATTGCTATGCAAATCCCTTGTTTAATACTGTTTTGAAGGCCAAGAGACTTAATAGATCCAATCACTTCCATGCCCTTTTTGGACTGAAAGTACTTTCTTCTGAGAACATTATCCTCTACCTAAACTTAGCATAAACTTAACACTAATACTACCCCTAAACTTACAACCACTTCAAAGCCAAGAACAAACCCACACCAACCCAAAGCTACACACCAACCTTAATCTCACTCGAAGCATAATTCAAATCCAAACCCTATCGTAAGCCTAACCCTAACCGACAACCTTACACTAATGCTATCACTACATGAACCTAAAACCTAACCCTGAGCCTAACACTAACAGTATCGTAATCTGATTAAAAATACAAGTAATCATAATATCTCCAAACATATCCATGCATTTTCAATGGAAAATCGCATTGCAAAGTAATGTTTCCTAGTAAAATATGAGAAGAGTTTGTAAATGTGTTTTGAGAGTTCATTGACTTACCAGCTCCACTTCCTTTCCAGCAATTTTGTCGGGGAAAAACAGCTTTTCTACAGAGCACTCAACTACAACTTCGTGAACAATTTCTGAAACCTCTTTTGAAAACCTAGAATTGTCCTGGTTCCATTAACTGGCATAAGATTTTTTACTAAAACTGCAATATTTCAGAGAACCCTTACCTTATACTTAAACATAACACTAACACAATCACAAACACAAACACAAACCAAAACACCAAAGAACCAACACCAGCACAATTTCCAACCTCCAAACCTAATCCCCAAATCAACCCCAAGCCTAACTTCAACCCAAGCCCCCATCTTAACCCTAAAACTACACCTAAACCTAACCATAACCATAACCCTTTATAAACCCTTAGCCCAATCCTCATGTTAAACCGAACCCCAACCCCCAAAACAATCCTAAACCTAACCCTAACTTTACCCTGACCTTACAACCAACCCAAACCGCAAACCTAACCCTAACCCCAGCCATAGCCCTGACACTAATCCTAACACTGAGCCTAGCCTTAACATGAATTGTTTCAGAAAATGAGGAATGTAGTTGGTCCACACATATCCATACATGATTTTAGTGTAAAACAACATTGTCAAACAAATCTCACCTAATTCCAGTTGAAAAAAGTTTGTGAATTAGTTTTGAATACTGAGTGACATACTGGCTCCATTCATTTTGATGAATGGCGAGAAACTGGCATTTTCACAGAAAACTCAACAATTGCTAGGCAAATCCCTTATCTAATACTGTTTTGAAGCCTAAGAGATAATGGATCCATTCATTTCCATGCCCTTTTTTTTGGACTGAATGTATTTTCTTCTGAGAACACTATTCTTACCTAAACCTAACATAAACCTAACACTAATACTACCACTAAACCTGCAATAACCTCAAAACCAAGAACAAACTAAAACCAACTCAAAGCTACACACCAACCATAATCTCACCCTAAGCATAATCGAAATCCAAACCCTAGCCTAAGCCTAACCCTAACCCACAACCTTACACTAATGTTACCACTACATGAACCCAAACCTAACCCTAAGCCTGACACTAACATTAACATAATTTGATTTAAAAATGAGTAATCATAATATCTCCAAGTGTTTCCATGCATTTTCAATGAAAAACCGCATTGCAAAATAATGTGTCCCAGTAAAATATGAGAAATGTTTGTAAATGTGTTCTGAGACCTTGTTGACTTACCAGCTCCACTCCGTTTCCAGCAATTTTGTTGGGGAAAAACAGCCTTTCTGCAGAGCACTCAACTACACTTTGTGAACCATTTCCAAAGCCTCTTCTGAAAACCTAGAATTGTCCTGGTTCCATTAACTGGCTAAGATTTTTTACTAAAACTGCAATATTTCAGAGAACCCTAACCTTTTACTTAACTTAAACCTACCACTAACACAACCACAACCACAAACACAAACTAAAAACCAAAGAACCAATACCAGCACAATTCCCAACCTCCAAACACAATCCCAAAATCAACCCCAAGCCTAACTTCAGCTCAAATCCTCACCATAAGCGTAAAACCATACCTAACCCTAACCCTGACCCTAACCCTTTCCGAACCCTTAGCCCAACCCTTACTCTAACCCAAACCCCAACGCCAACAGCAATTCTAACTTAACCATAAACTTAACCCGAACCCAACAACCAATCACAAACATAAACCTGACCCTAACCCCAACACTAAACTTAACCATATTCCTAAACCTAACCCCAGACCCAACATTTATCAGAACCCTAATCCGAACCCGAACCCGAACCCGACCCCACCACCATAATGAAACCCAACCCTAACCTGGACAGTGACCTTACACACAAACACAACCATAAACCTTAACTTAAACCCAACCCCAACCCTAAGCCTAACACTAAGCCTATCACTAACCCTAACACTGAGCCTAGCCTTAACATGAATTGTTTCAGAAAATAAGTAATATAGTTGGTCCACACACACCCATATATATTTTTAGCATAAAACAGCATTATCAAGCAAATCTCACCCAATTCCAGTTGGAAAAAAGTCTGTGAATTCGTTTTGAGAAATGAGTGAATTACTGGCCCCATTCATTCTGATGTATGTCTCCCATTCAAACTGGCATTTTCACAGAAAACTCAACAATTGCTATGCAAATCCCTTGTCTACTACTCTTTTGAAGGTTAAAAGTTTTAGTGGATCCATTCACTTCCATGCACTTTTTGGACAGAAAGTACTTTCTTCTGAGAACTCTGTCCTTTACCTCAATGTAACATAAACCTATCCCTAATACTACCGCTTAACCTACAACAACCTGAAAACCAAGAACAAACCCAAACCAAAGGGAAGCTACACACTAAATTTAATAGCAACCTAAGCATAATCCAAATACAAACCCAGCTTAAGCCTAAGCCTAACCCACAACCCTACACTAATGTTATCACTACATTAACCCTAAAACTAACCCTGAGCCTAACACTAACATTAACATAATTTGATTAAAAAACTGAGTAATCATAATATCTCCAAACATTTCCATGCATTTTCAATGGAAAACCGCATTGCAAATTCATGTTTCCTAGTAAAATATGAGAGGAGTTTGCAAATGTATTTTGAGAGCTCATTGACTTATCAGCTACACTTCCTTTACAGCAATTTTCTCGAGGGAAAACAGCTTTTCTGCAGAGTACTCAACTACAGCTTTGCGAACCATTTCTGAAACCTGTTTTGATAACCTAGAATTATCCTGGTTCCATTAACTGGCATAAAATTTCATACTAAAACTGCCATATTTCCGAGAACCCTAACCTTACACCTAACTTAAACATAACACTAACGCAACCACAAACACAAACACAAACCAAAACCCCAAAGAATCAATATCAGCACAATTCCCAACCTCCAAACCCAATCCCCAAATCAACCCTAAGCCTAAACTCAACCCAAACCTTCACCCTAACCCTAATACTACACTTAACCCAAACCCTAAAAATCACACTTTCCGAACACTTAGCCTAACCCTCACCCTAAAACAAACCCCAACCCCAGCACCAGCCCTAATCCTACCTTTACCCCAAACCCTACAACCAACACCGAACCAAACCTAACCCTAACTCTAGCCCCAACCCTTAACAGAACCCTAACCCTAAACCAAACCCAAAACCCACCACTAAACCTAAACCCAACCCTAACCTTAACAACCCTACAACCAAACACAACTGTAAACCTAAACGTAAACCCAACCATAACCCTAACCTAACACTAACACTCACCATAAAACTAACCCTAACACTGAGCCTAGCCGTAACATGAATTGTTTCAGAAAATGAGGAATGTAGTTGGTTAACACACGGCCATACATATTTTTAGCATAAAACATCATTGTCAAACAAATATCAACCAATTTCAATTGATAAAAGTCTGTGAATTTGTTTGAGAACTGAGTGACATACTGGCTCCATCCATTTAACTGTATGTCTCATGTTAAAACTGGCATTTTCACAGAAAACTCAATAATTGCTATGCAAATCCCTTGTCTAATACTGTTTTGAAGGTTAGGAGACTTAATGGACCCGTTCACTTCCATGCCCTTTTTGGACTGAAGGTACTTTCTTCTGAGTACACTATCCTTTACCTAAACCTAACATAAACCTAACACTAACACTACGCTGAAATCTACAGCAACCTCACAACCAAGAACAAACCCAAACCAACCCGAAGCTACACACCAACTTTAAACCCACCCTAAGCATAAACCAAATCAAAACCCAAGCCTAAGCCTAACTTTAACCCACAATCCTACACTAATGCTATTACTACATTAACCCTAAACCTAACACTGAACCTAACACTAACATTAACATAAATTGGTTAAAAAACCAACTAATCACAATATCTCCAAACATTTCCATGCATTTTCAGTGGAAAACCATATTGAAAACTAATGTTTCCTTAGTAAAATATGAGAAGAGTTTGTAAATGTGTTTTGAGAGCTCATTGACTTACCAGCTCCACTCCCTTTATAGCAATTTTGTTGGGGAAAGACAGCTTTTCCGCAGAGCACTGAACTACACCTTTGTGAACGATCTCTGAAACCTGTTTTGAAAACCTCGAATTGTCCCGGTTCCATTAACTGGTGTAAGATTTTTTACTAAAACTGCAATATTTCATAGAACCCTTACCTTATACTTTATTTAAACATAACATTAACTCAACCACAAGCACAAACCCAACCCCCAAACCCCAAAGAACCAATACCTGCACAATTCCCAAACTCCAAACCCAATCCCAACATCACCCCCAAGCCTAACTTCAACCCAAATACTCACCCTAACCCAAATACTACATGTAATAGTGACACTAACCCTAAACCTTTTCGAACCCTTAGCCCAACCCTCACCTTATCCCTAACCCCAACCCCAAACAAATTAAATATAAACCTAACATTAACCTGAACCCTGAAAGCAACCCCAATCACAAACCTAACACTAAACCTAACCTTAACCCTAACCCTTACCGTAACCCTAGCCCTAATTCTAGCACCAACCCTTATCGGAACCCTAATCCTAACACAAACCTGAACCGCACCACCAAACCTAAACACAACCCAAACCTTAACAACAACCCCACACCAAAACACAACCATAAACCTAAACGTAAACCCAACCCTAACCCTAACCCTAACCTTAACCCTAACGCTAACCCTAACAATAAGCCTAGCCTTAACATGAATTGTTTCAGAAAATGAGGAATGTAGTTGGTCTAAACATGTCCATACATATTGTTAGGGTAATACAGCATTGTCAAACAAACCTCACCTAATTCCAGTTGAAAAAACTCTTTGAATTTGTTTTGAGAACTGAGTGATATACTGTCTCCATTCACTTTGATGTATTTCTCACGGTAAAACTGATATTTTCACAGAAAACTCAACAATTGCTATGGAACTCACTTTTCTAATACTCTTTTGAAGGCTGAGACATAATGGATCCCTTCACTTTCATGCCCTTTTGGACTGAAAGTACTTTCTTCTGAGAACATTACCCTTGACCTAAACCTAACATAAACCTAACACTAATACTACCCCTAAACCTACAACAACCTCATAACCAAGAACAAACCCAAAACAACCCAAAGCTACACACCAACCTTAACCCCATCCTAAGCATAATCCAAATCCAAATCTAGTCTAAGCCTAACCCTTAACCCACAAACTTACACTAATGTTATCACTACATTAACCCTGAGCCTAACACTAACATCAACATTATTTGATTAAAAATCAAGTAATCATGATATCTCCAAACATTTCCATGTATTTTCAATGGAAAACTGCATTGAAAAGTAATGTTTCTTAGAAAAATATGAGAGGAGTTTGTAAACGTGCTTTGAGAGCTCATTGACTTACCAGCTCCACTCCCTTTGCAACAATTTTGTTGGGGAAAAACAGTTTTTCTGCAGAGCTCTCAACTACTGCTTTGTGAAACCTTTCTGAAACTTGTTTTGAAAACCTAGAATTGTCCTGGTTCCGTTAACTGGCGTAAAATTTTTTATGAAAACTGCAATATTTCCAAGAACCTTACCTTATACTTAACTTAAACTTAACACTAAAACAACCACAAACACAAACACAAGCCAAAACCCCAAAGAACCAATGCCAGCAGAATTCCAAACCTCCAAGCCTAATCCCAAAATCAACCCCTAGCCTAACTTGAACCCAAACACTCACCCTAACCCTAACCCTACAACCACACCTAATCCTAACCCTAACCCTAACCCTATCTGAACGCTTAGCCCAACCCTCACACGAGCCCAAACCCCAAAGCCAACACCAACCCTAAACCTAACCCTTGCTTTAACCCAAACCATACAACCAGCCTCAACCTCAAACCTAACATTGACCCCAACCTAAAACTAACCTTAATCCTACCCCTAACCTTAACCCTAACCCCAACCTTTATCAGAACCCTAACTCTAACCCAAACCTGAACCCCAGCACCAAACCTAGACACAACCTAATCTTAACAACAACCCTACACGCAAACACAACATAAATCTAAACGTAAACCCAACCCTAACCCTAAACCTAACACTAACCCCTGCACTGAGCCTAGCCTTAACATGAATTGTTTCAGAAAATTAGGAATGTAGTTGGTCCACACACATCCATACATATTTTTAGCATAAAACATCATTGTCAAACAAATCTCACCTAATTCCAGTGGAAAAAAATCTGTGAATTTATTTTGAGAACTGAGTGACATATTGGCTCCATCAATTTTGATGTATGTCTCGCGTTAAAACTGGCGTTTTCACAGAAAACTCAACAATTCCTACACAAATCCCTTGTCTAATACTGCTTGAAGGCCAAGAGACTTAATGGATCCATTTGCTTCCATGCACCTTTTGGACTGAAAGTACTTTCTTCTGAGAACACTATCCATTACCTAAACTTAACATAAATCTAACACTAATACTACCCATAAACCTACAACAACATCAAAACCAGGATCAAACCCAAGCTGCCCGAAGCTACACACCAACCTTAATCCCAGTTTAAGCATAATCCAAATACACACCCTAGCCTAAGCTTAACCCTAACGCACAACCCTACACTAATGATATCACTACATGAACCCTGACCTGACCCTGAACCTAACACTAACATTAACATAATTTGACTAAAAAACTGAGTAATGATAATATCTCCAAATATTTCCATGCATTTTAAATGGAAAACTGCATTGCAAAGTAATGTTTCCTAGTAAAATATTTGAAGAGTTTGTAAATCTGTTTTGAGAGCTCATTGACTTACCAGCTCCACTCCTTTTCCAGCAATTTTGTTGGGGAAAAGCCGCTTTTCTACAGAACACTCAACTACACCTTTGAAAACCATTTCTGAAACCTGTTGTGAAAACCTAGAATTGTCCTGGTTCCATTAACTGGTGTAAGATTTTTTACTAAACCTGCAATATTTCACAGAACCCTTACCGCATACTTAAATTAAACAACACTAGTGCAACCGTACACACAAACACAAACCAGAACCTCAAAGAACCAATATCAGCACAATTCCTAGCCTCCAAACCCAATCCCAAAATCAACCCCAAGCCTAACTTCAACACAAACAATCCCCTAACCCTAGTACTACACCTAACCCTTACTCTAACCCTAACCATTTCCGAACCCTTAGTCTGACCCACACCCTAACCTAAATCCCAACCCCAACACCAACCCTAAACCTAACCCTAACTTTAACCTGAACCCTGTAAACCAGCACAACCATAAACCTAACCCTAACCCTAACCCTAGCCCCAACCCTTATCATAACGCCTACCCTATCCTGAACCAACTACCAAACCTAAACCCAACCCTAACCTTAACAACAAGCCTACGCCCAAATACAACCATAAACCTAAATGTAGACCCAACACTAACTCTAACTCTAACCCTAACCCTAACACTGAGCCCTTAACTTGAATTGTTTCAGTAAATAAGGAACGTAGTAGGTCCACACGCGTTCATACATATTTTTACCATAAAACAGCATTGTCAAACAAATCTCACCTAATTCCATTTGAAAAAAGTCTCTGAATTTGTTTTGAGAACTGAGTGACATACTGTCTTCGTTCATTTTGATGTATGCCTCGCCCTAAACCTGGCATTTTCACAGAAAACTCAACAATTGCTATGCAAATCCCTCGTCTAGTATTGTTTTGAAGGCTAAGAGTCTTAACTGATCCATTCACTTCCATGTCCTTTTTGGACTGAAATTACTTTCTTCTGAGAACACTATCATTTACCTAAACCTAACACTAATACTATCCATAAACCTACAACAACCTCAAAACCAAGATCAAACCAAACCAACCCAAAGCTACACATCAATCTGAATCCCACCCTAAGCATAATCCAAATCCAAACCCTAGCCTAAGCCTAACCCTAGACCAGAACCTTACACTAATGCTATCACTGCATTAACCCTAAACCTAACCCTGAGCCTAACACTTACATTAACATAATTTGATTAAAAAACTGAGTAATCATAATATCTCCAAACATTTCCATGCATTTTCAATGGAAAACCTCATTGCAAAGTAATGTTTCCTAGTAAAACATGAGAATAGATTGTAAACTTGTTTTGACAGCTCATTGACTTACCAGCTCCACTCCCTTTCCACAATTTTGTCGGGGAAAAACAGCTTTTCTGCAGAGCACCTAATTACAGCTTTGAACTATTTCCAAAACCTGTTTTGAAAACCTAGAATTGCCCTGGTTCCATTAACTGGTGTAAGATTTTTTACTAAAACTGCAATATTTCAGAGAACTCTTACCTTATACATAACTTAAATATAACACTAACGCAACCACAAACACAAACGCAAACCAAAACCCCAAAGAACCAATACCAGCGCAATTCCCAACCGCCAAACCCAATCCCAAGATCAACCACAAGCCTAACTTCAACCCAAACCTCACCCTAAGCTTAATACTACACCTAACCCAAACCCTAACCCTTACCCTTTCCAAATCCTCAGCCCAACTCTCACCCTAACCCAAACCCCAATCCCAATACCAACCCTAAACCTAACCCTAACTTTAACCCGAACCCTCCAACCAACCCTAACTGCAAACCTAACCCTAACCTCAACTCTAACCCTAACCCTAACCCTAGCCCCAACTCTTACCCAAACCCTAACCATAACCCAAACCCGAAACCCACCACCAAACCTAAACCAAACCCTAACCTCATCAACAACCCTACACAAACACCATAAACCTAAACCTAAACCCACTCCTAATCTAACCCTAAGCCTAACACTAACACTAACCCTATCACTGAGTCTACCCTTTACAATAATTGTTTCAGGAAATGAGGAATGTAGTTGGTCCACAAACTTACATAAATATTTTCAGCATAAAACAGCGTTGTCAAACAAATCTCACCTAATTCCAGTGGAAAAAACTCTCTGAATTTGTCTTGAGAACTGAGTGACATACTGTCTCCATTCACTTTGATGTATTTCTCACATTAAAACTGGCATTTTCAGAGAAAACTCAACAATTTCTATGCATATCCCTTTCTACTACTGTTTTGAAGGCTAAGTGAATGGATCCATTCGCTTCCATGCACTTTTTGGACTGAAAGTACTTTCTTCCGAGAACACTATCCTTTACCTAAACCTATCATAAACTTAACACTAATACTACCCCCTTAACCTACAACAACCTCAAAACCAAGTACAAACCCAAACCAACCCGAAGCTTTACACCAATCTTAACCCCACCCTAAGCAGAATCCAAATCCTAATCCTAGCCTAAGCCTAACCCTAAACCAGAACCTTACATTAATGCTATCACTGCATTAACCCTAAACCTAACCCTGAGTCTAACACTAACATTAACATAATTTGATTAAAAAACCGAGTAATCATAATATCTCCAAACATTTCCATGCATTTTTAATGGAAAACAGCATTGCAATACAATGTTTCCTAGTAAAATAAGAGAACAGTTTGTAAATGTAGTTTGAGAGCTCATTGACTTACCTGCTCCATTCTCTTTCAAGCAATTCTGTCCATGAAAAACAGCACTTCTACACAGCACTCAACTACAGCTATGTGAACCATTACCTAAACCTGTTCTGAAAACTGAGAATTCTACCGGTTTGAAAGGAAGTATGGCCCCTAGAAAAGCCATGTTTTAATCAAAATCCCATTTCATAAAGTTAGAATAATCCCTATTCAATACTGTATGTTTGACACTGTAATCAGATCATCTCCCTGGATGGTGTGATTTAGTCAGGGGCGGTTGGTTGTTAAACTGGATTTGGTGACGACATGCCTCCAGCCATTTTAGTGGGTCTTCACTGGTTTTTTGGAGTCCCATAAAAGAGGAAACATTTTGGAGGAAGAGATTCAGAGAGAGCAGAGTAGAACGACAAAGCCACGAGAAGCAGTGATCCCACAAGCCAGCGACATTTGGAGATGAAGAAGGAAAACGCCTCCCGGGGATCTTCATGAAACAGGAAGCCAGGAGAGAAAGATAGCAGATGATGCTCTGCTCACCATGTGCCCTTCCATCCAAGGGAGAAACCTTGACCATGTTCACCATGTGCCTTCTCATTTGAGAGAGAGACCCTCATCTTCACTGGCTTTCTTGAACCCAGGTATCTTTTCCTGGATACCTTTGATTGGACATTTCTATAGAATAGTTTTAATTGGGACATTTTCCCGGCCTTACACCTATCAACTAGCAACTTATTAAATTCCCCTTTTTAAAAGCCCATCTATGTCTGGTATATTGCATTCCAGCAACTAGCAAACTAGAACAGATTTTAGTACCAGAGAGTGGGGTGCTGCTGCTGTGGTTTGCAAATACCAAGCATGTTGGAACAGCTTTTTAAATGGATAAGGGGAAGTTTGGGAGGAGATGTGAAGAGCTTGATAGAGAATGCCTAAAGTGCTTTGAAGAGACTATTGGTAGATGTGTGGACTCTAAAGATACCTCTGATGAGCCCTTAGACAGAAAAGAGGCAGGTGTTATTGCAAACTGTAAGGAAAGTGATCCTTGTTTTAAAATGGCAGATAATCTGGCAAAATTGACTAGTGGCTTTGTCTGGAAGGCAGATTTTAAAAGCTGTGAACTTGTATATCTAGCAGAAGAGCTCTCCAAATTAAATGTCAAAAGTGCAGCCTGGTTTCTCCTCATAGCTTATAGTGAAATGTGACAGGAGAGATATAAGCTGAAAACTGAACTCTTAAGTACAAAGAAACCAGAAATTGATGTCCTGGAAAATTCTGGGCCTCCAGAAATGGACACCCCAGGGAATAATGCTCCATGTGAGGATTTGACCAGATGTGGAACCAGCCAGCCATCTCAGAGAAAGCCAAGATTGGACATGGAGTTATCCAAGGAAGGATTTGTGGAAATTCCTTATGTCTGATGGGCATGATCCTAGGCTAATGGATAGAAAGCCAACCGAGAGTGCTGTAGGACCTGTATAAACAGAGCCTCTGCCAGTCTGGACATGGGGGTTCAGAGAAGGGACACATTGGAGGAAAAATAACTTCAGAGGCAAAACCATGGAGACTGAGGTCTGAAGTCAAAAGGCCTCAGGCCAGGAGAGTGGACCCACCCAAGCCCATGGAGAGGGTGAGTTTGCCCCAAAGGCAGAGAATGGGCCTTCCACCTGGTTGCAGTGGAAGAGTCATGCCACCTCAGGCCCTGGAGAGGGTGAAGCACATTCCTTGCAGTTTGGGGAGAGCCTGACTGCCACCACATGGAGGGGTTGAGCGTGTGCCCTGGAGATGGCAGAGAGCCTGGGTACAGCCCCGATGCTTGGAGAGGGTGGAGCCTAGAAAAAGGCAGTCTCCCCAATCTTCCCCAAGGTTGCATTCAAAGAGAGGCAGGGCTCTGTGTAGGCCCTTGGAAAGGGTGAGATTGCCACTTTCAGAAGCCCTGAGGATAAATGGCTCTCAGACTTTGAAATCTAATGGACTTTGCCCTGCAGGTTTTCAAAACTGTATGGGTCCAGAGACCCCTGTGTTCTTTCCTCCCTATGGAAATGCATATATGTATCCCATGACTGGTCCTCCTTTGTATGTTGACAAGAAATAACTTGGTATAAGTTTTCAATGGTCTAGAGAAAGAGAACTTTGCCTTAGAACAGACCATGACCATAACTAACGTTGATAGGAGTTTGTACTGTTTCTAACTTTGTATTTCATTTGTATTGCTACTGAAATGGTTTAAGGATTCTGATATTGTTATGAAATTAATGTATTTTGTATATGGGAAAAAACAACTCTTTTTTTAGGGGCCAGAGGTTGGAATGTGCTGGTTTGAAAGGAAGTATGTCCCCTAGAAAAGCCATGTTTTAATCAAAATCCCATTTCATAAAGGTAGTATAATCCCTAATCAATACTGTATGTTTGAAACTGTAATCAGATCATCTCCCTGGATGGTGTGATTTAGTCAAGAGTGGTTGGTAGTTAAGCTGGATTAGGTGGCAACATGTCTTCACCCATTTGGGTGGGTCTTGATAGGTTTATTGGAGTGCTATAAAAGAGGAAACATTTTGGAGAAAGAGATTCAGAGAGAGCAGAGTAGAACAACATAGCCACAAGAAACAGAGAGCCCACAAGCCAGCGAACTCTGGAGATGAAGATGGAAAATGCCTCCCGGGGAGCTTCATGAAACAGGAAGCCAAGAGAGAAAGCTAACAGATGATGCTGTGCTCACCATGTGCCCTTCCAGCCTAGGGTGAAACTCTGACCGTGTTCACCATGTGCTTTCTCACTTAAGAGAGAGATCCTGAACTTCATTGGCCTTCATGAACCAAGGTATCTTTCCCTGGATGCCTTTGATTGGACATTTCTTTAAACTTGTTTTAATTGGGATATTTTCTCAGCCATAGAACTGTAAACTAGCAACTTATTAAATTCCACATTTTAAAAGCCATTCTGTTTCTGGTATATTGCATTATGGCAGCTAGTAAACTAGAATACTAACCCTAACCCTAATGCCAACCCTAGACCCAACCCTCACCCCAACCCTAAACCTAACACTAACCACAATCCCCACACCAACCTAAACCCAACCCTAACCTTCCCACCAACCCTATGCCCAAACCCAGCCCTAAATATAACCTTAAGCCCAGCCTTAACCCTAATCCTAACCATAACCCTAGACCTAACACTGAGCCTAGCTTTAACACAATTTGCTTCAGAAACTGAGTAATGTACTTGGTCCACACATGTCCATACATATTTTTAGTGTAAAACAGCATTGTCAAACAAATATCACCTAATTCGAGTTGAAAAAAGTCTGTGCATGTGTTTTGAGAACTGAGTGACATACTGGCTCCATTCATTTTGATGTATGTCTCCCAAGAAAACTAGAATTTTCACAGAAAACTCAAAAAATGCTATGCAAATCCCTTACCTAATACTGTTTTGAAGACTAAGAGACTTAATGGATCCATTCACTTCCATCCACTTTCTGGACTAAAATTACTTTCTGCAGAGAACACTATCCTTAACCTAAACCTAACCTAAACCTAACACTAACATTACCCCTAAACCTACAACAACCTCAAAACCAACAACAAACCCAAACCAACCTGAAGCTTCACACCAAACTTAATCTTACCCTAAGCATAATCCAAATCCTAACCCTAGCCTAAGCCTAACTCTAATCCACAACCTAACACTAATGCTATCCCTGCATGAACCATAAATCTAACCCTGAGCCTAATACTGACATTAACATAGTCTGTTTCAAAAACCAAGAAATAATAATATCTCCACACATTTCCATGCATTTTTAATGGAAAACAGCATTGAAATGTAATGTTTCCTACTACAATATGAGAACAGTTTATAAATGTGTTTGAGAGCTCATTGACTTACCTGCTCCATTCTCATTCAAACAATTGTGTTGGTGAAAAACAGCACTTCTGCAGAGCACGCAACTACAGCTATGCAAACCATTACATGAACATGTTTTGAAAATTTTGAATTCTACTGGTTCTGTTAACTGGCATAAGATTTTTTACTAAAACCACAATAATTCAGAGAACCCTCACCTTAAACTTAACTTAAACATAACACTAATGCAACCACAAACACAAACACAAACTGAAGGCCAAACAACCAATACCAGCACAAATCCCAACCTCCAAACTCAGTCCCAAAATCAACCCCAAGACTAACTTCAACCCAAACCCTCACCCTAACTCTAACACTAAACCTAATCCTAACCCCAACCCATGCTCCAACCCTCAACCCAACCCTAACCCTAACTCTAACCCCAACCCCAAAACCAACCATAAACCCAAACGTAACCTTTACACCAACTCTATACCCAAACCCATCCCTAATCAAACCCTAACCACAACCTTAACCCTAACCCTAACCGTAACACTAACCCTAACCTTAAACCTAACTCTAACACTGAGCCTAGTCTTAACATGTTTCGGAAACAGAGTAATGTACTTGTTCTACACACGTCCATACATACTTTTAGCATAAAATAACATTGTCAAACAAATCTCTCCTAATTTCAGTTGAAAAAAGTCTGTGCATGTGTTTAGAGAACTGAGTGACATAGTGACTCCATTCATTTTGATGTATGTGTTGTGTGAAAATGAGCATTCTCACAGAAAATTCAACAATTCCTATGCGAATCCCTCATGAATACTGCTTTGAAGGCTAAGAGACTTAATGGATCCATTCACTTCCATGCACTTTTTGGACTGAAAGTACCTTCTTCAGAGAACACTATCCTTAAACTAAACCTAACACTAACTATGCTGGTCTGAATCTGTGGTGGACCCCAGAAAAGCCATGCCCTTTGATCCGCATTCAATATTGCTGGGTGGGAGCATTTTGATTGTTTCCATGAAGATGTGACCCACCCAATTGTGGATGGTAACTTTTGATTAGATGATTTCCATGGAGGTGTGTCTCCACCCACTGAAGGTGGAGTTGCTTAATGGAATACTTTAAAAGAAGAAACATTTTGGAGAGAGTCCCTTTTTGGTAGAGCCACGTGAAAGTCAGCAGACACTGCCATGTTCGCCGTGTGCCCTTCCAGCTGAGAGAGAAACTTTGAACATCGCAGGCCTTTTTGAACCAAGGTATCTTTCCCCAGATAACTTAAATTGGACATTTCTATAGACTTGTTTTGATTGGGACATTTGCTCGGTTTAGAACTGTAAACTAGCAACTTATTAAATTTCCCTTGTTAAAAGCCATTCCGTTTCTGGTATGTTGCATTCTGGCAGCTACCAAACTAGAATACTAACACTACCACAAAGCCTACAACAACCATAAAACTAACAACCAGCACAAACCAAACCGAAGCTTCACACCAATCTTAATCCCACCCTCAGCATGATCCAAATCCTAACCCTGGCAGAAGCCGAACTCTATCCCTAACCCACAACCTAACACTAATGCTATGCCTACATGAACTCTAGCCTAACTCTGAGCCTAAAACAAACATGAACATAATCATTTTTAAAACCGAGCAATAATAATGTCTCCACACATTTACATGCGTTTTTGAATGGAAAACACCATTACAATGTAATGTTTCTTAGTAAAATATGAGAACAGTGTGTAAATGTGATTTGAGACCACATTGACTTACCTGCACCATTCTCTTTCAAGCAATTGTGTCGGTGAAAAGCAGCACTTCTGTGGAGCACTCAACTACAGCTATGCGAATAATTACATAAACCTGTTTTGAAAACTTAGAATTCTACTGATTCCACTAAGGGGTGCAAGATTTTTTACTAAAAATGCAATAATTCAGAGAACCCTCAACTTAAACTGAACTTAAACATAACACTAACGCAACCACAAACACAAACACAAACCGAAACCCCAAAGAACCAAAACCAGCACATATCCCAACGTCCAGACCAAGTCCCAAAATCAATCCCAAGCCTAAATTCAACTCAAACCCTCATCTTCACTCTAACCCTAACCCTAATTGTAACCTCAACCCTCACCCCAACATTAATCCTTACCCTAACCCAAACCCAACACCAACCCTAAACCGAACCCTAACCTTTACACTAACAGTATACCCAAACCCAATCCTAAATCAAACCCTAACCCCAACCTTACCCCTAACCCTAACCCTAAACCTAAATTGAACACTAACCCTAATACTGAGCCTAGCCTTAACATAATTTGTTTTAGAAACTGAGTAATGTACTTGGTCCACACACGACCTTACATATTTTTAGGATAAAACAGCATTGTCCAACACATCTCACCTTATTCTAGCTGAAAAAAGTCTGTGAATGGGTTGAGAACTGAGTGACATTCTGGCTCCATTCATATGGATATACATCTTGCGTGAAAATTAGCATTTTCAAAGAAAACTCAACAATTGCTGTGCAAATCCCTTATTTTATACTGTTTTGAAGACTAAGAGATTTAATGGATCCATTCACTTCCGTGCACTTCTTGGCTGAAAGAACTTTCTTCACAGAACACTATCCTTAACTTAACCTAAACTAAACCTAACACTTACACTACCCCTAAACCTACAACAACCTCAATATCAACAACAAACCAAAACCAACCCGAACCTTCACACCAGTCTTAATCCCACCCTGAGCATAATCCAAATCCTAACTCTAGCCTAAACCTAATTCTAACGCACAGCTTAACACTAATGCAATCACTACATGAACTCTAAACCTAACTCTGAGCCTAACACTAACATTAACATAATCTGTTTCAAAAACAGGTAATAATAATATCTGCACACATTTCCGAACATTTTTAATGGAAAATTTCAAAACACAGCGCCACAATTAGTTATAGAATATATTTCAGATTTTGGCATGGGTTACAATGTCACAATTTTAGGTTTTTACTTCTAGCTGCTCTAAGATACTGGGGACTAAAAGAGATATCAATTTAATGATTTTGCAATCATATTCATTTGTTAAATTCTATCTTCTCTGTATAAGTCCACCAACATCTTTGATCTTTCCATCCCTCTCTTTAGGGGTGTTTGGGCTATGGCCTTTCTAACATTTTCATGTCGGAAGAGTCTATCACTAAAATGGGGTAGGGAAATGGAACTACCTGATGTTCTGGAGAGGTTGGGCCCTCTAGGTTTCAGGACTTATCTGGTTCAGGGACCTATCTGGAGATTATAGGTTTCTATCCTTTAGTTTTTGTTTGTCAGATCTATATATTATTTTCCCTCTCTCTCTTTTGTCCTTTAAGTTATACTTACTGATACTCTTCAATTCTGTACCCTTCTCCACACCTCCTTCTCCTGTCTTTTTTTTTTTTCAGCCAACAGAACTTCATTTAGTATTTCTTATATGGCAGGTCTCTTGTTGGCAAATTCTCTCAGCTTTTGTCTGTCTGTGAAGATTTTAATCTCTCCCTCACTTTTGCAGGACAGCTTAGCAGGTTAAGAAGTCTTGGCTGGAAATCATTCTCATTCAGAATCTTAAATTCATCATATGACTGCCTTCTCACCTCCATAGTGCCTACTGAGTAGTCCAAGCCAGTCTTATGTAGTTTCTCTTGCATGAAGTGAATCTCTTTTCTCTTGCTGCTTTCATGACTTTTTGCTTCTCCTCAAGATTTGACATTCTGATTAGTATGTGTCTTAGAGTAAGTCTATTTGGATTTATTCTATTTGGAATTCATTGGGCTTGTTTGATTTGTATATTTGTATATTTTATAAGGGTTGGGAAGTTTTCCTTCATAATCTCTTCAACTAGCCTTCCTAACCTTTACTCTTCTCTTTTCCTTCTGCGATACTAATAATTCTTATGTGTGTACTTCATGTTGTGTGCTCAAGTTCAATTGTCTTATCTTCTAATTCATCTATTCTTTGTTCTACTTCTTCAAATCTGCTATTGTGTATCTTTGATATATTTTTAATTTAGTCTAAAATATCTTTCACCTCTATGAGACCTGCCATTTTTCTATTTATTCTTTCAAATTCTTTATACACTTCCAGTTCTGTAGTTCAATGAAAACAACTTTCCCATATATGATTTTTGTTACTTAGTGTATTATTCTATTTTTAATTGAGGAATAAGTAGTGAATTTAAATTTCAACCTTTTAAAGGTATAGTTCAATGAACTCTGACAAATACACACATTCATGTAACTACCAATACAGTCAAGATATAAAATATTTCCAGGCAGGCAACAGTGGCTCAGAGGCAGAATTCTTGCCTGCCATGCCAGAGACCCAGGTTTTGGTTCCTGGAGTCTGCCCATGCAAAAAAAAAAAAAAAAAAGATACAAAATATTTCCATCCCCTCAAAAAATTCCCTCATGCTCCTATTGCAATGAATCTACTTCCCCTGAGTGGAGTCCGTAGTAACCACCAATGTATTTTCTTTCCCTATAGTTTTGTTTTGCAAGAATGCCACATAATAGAATGTGACATAAATGGAATAATTTGCGATCAATTATAAGCCTTTGGCTTTTCTTCTTAATCTGTCTTTTTTTAATGCAGCAGAAAGAGCTTGAGATTCATCCTTGTTTTTGCATGTATCAGTACTTTATTCCATTTTATTGCTAAGTAGGCTTCCATTTTATGGAGTTCCACAAACTATTTATGAAAAAAGACGATGTTCTTTTAATTCATTCTTGTGGGAGCAAACCTCTTGTTGAGTGGGACCTTTTGAGTACGTTGTTTCCACGGAGATGTGACCCCGCCCATTCAAGGTGGGTCTTAATCCCCTTGCTGGAGTTCTCGAGGAGAGTGTAAAAGACAGGTGAAACTCAGAAAGCTCAGAGAAAATGAGAGAGAAAGAAACACTGAGGGACATTTTGGAGACAGCCATTGAAACCAGAATCAGGAGAGAAGGACCAGAAGTCGCCATGTGCCTTCTCATGTGACAGAGGAGAACCAGATGCCAGCAGCCTTTCTTCAGAGAAGGTATCTTCTTGATGCCTTAACTTGGACATTTTCATGACCTCAGAACTGTAAATTTGTAAACTAAAAAGTCCCATTGAAAAAGCCAACCCATTTCTGGTCTATTGCATTCCGGCAGCTTTAGCAAACTGAAACAATAGTTAAACACAATATTCAAATAGCAATATTCCTTTCAGTCACAAGGAACATCTTCCGAAAGATGAACCGGGCTTTTTATATATATAGCGATTTAGCCTAACTTTATAAAATTCTTTCCCTCGACAATCTCTGACACTGATCTTGATACTCGGTAGAAAGTCGGATGCAAGACCACGGCATCTCCACAGTGAGAGATTTGGGAGCGTATCCCAATGCCCATCCTGAGACTCGCCACCATCTCCACCCCTGGCTTCTTGGTGTTTCCCGAAGTCTCCCCTGCAGGAGGTCAGCGCTGCATTCTACTCTTCAGCGTTTCAGCTCGTTTCTGAGCTGCGGGCTTGCCTTGCGTCTGATCCTCCCAACCTGTTTCTGGGATTCCGAGGTGCCAGAGCTACGGCGATGGAGCGCAGCGTTGTGGCACCGGGTGGAGGGGAGGGGCCGAGCTGCGGGGATGTGTCCGGACGCCTCTCGTCCCTGTGGCCCCTTTCTTTTGAGGAAATAGGAGACCCTTCTCTCCGACAATGAGCGGATGACTCACTGTGCTGTGAAGGGCATGCATTTGTCTTAAATGTATTTGATGGGGGCCCTGGGGGTTTGCCTCGCACTGCCACGCTTCCATGTGAGGAATCGTGGCACTCGGGGCTGGAAGGCGCGGAACAGCGCAGACACTGTGCGCCGAGGCCCGCAGGGGGCGCGGCTGCCTCGGGAGCTCCGGCCGCGCGGGACCCGCCTTGGGCGGTGACTCAGCACGAGCCGGGCAGTCTTGACAGTGTCCCAGAGGAGCCGTTGAGCATCTTCAGACGTTACAAGATTGCCGTCAGGAGAGCCAGTAATAATCTGAGCTTTCATCAGAAATCATTTCAATATTGTACAAGAAGGACTGGTTCTTAATTTGGGTAACTGCCTCTTAATGGATTTAAAATGTGGGCAAGGCTGAGTTTAAAAAAAAGTCTTTACTAAACAGCGAGACTAGCTAATTCCTATGAATGAATCTGCAGATCCAAACTGGGAAGGGAGGGGGTGTAGTTTACTGAATTAGGGAACCACTAAGGTACTACCGTGCAGTGACCAGGAACTCAGGAGCCAAACAGACTGGTGGTTTGAATCCTGGTCATACTTAATTGTGAGATCCCCAATTGAGTACTCCATAAAGTATGGATTGTTCAGTTATATCTGTGCAAAAGGCAGGTGGGTCTTGGTAAATGACAGTGGATTATTAGCAGTTTAATCAGGGGATCAATTTAACAACTGTTTCAGATATCTTCCTGCTGAAGTAAATCAACGTTCCTTGGCTCCTGGTCTGCAACTATTTATACAGTAAGTGCTTTATTCTCTGTGAAGCAGTCTGCTTTCAGCTGGCAGAACTAGAAATAAGCCTTTACTGTACTAATTCAGGGACACATAAATTCTTTAGTCCTTTCTCATTATCTCATCTACAGAGACTTTGATCTTTTTTCCATTTCACAAGTTATGTTGGTCCACTGAGATATTGATGACATTATGCTGTAATTTTATTTTCTTGTGATATTTTCCTCTTGCGATGCCTTTGGTATCACAGTAATATTGGCCTCATAGAATGATTTAGGCCAATGATTTAATATTGGCCTCTTCCTTGATGTTTTGGAAGAGTTTGAGAAGGATTTGCGTTAAATTTTCTTTAAATGTTTGGTTGAATTCATCTGGTTTCCTGGACTTTTCTTTGTTGGGAGGGTTTTGATTAGTAAGTTAACCTCTTTTACTTGTTATAAGTCTGTTGAGATTTTTTCTAATATATTTTCTATTTAACCTTTTGTAGTAAGCCATTTTGATTCCCTTCTTATTTCTTATTTTCTTTCTGGTTGCAATGAGGATTACATTCAACATCCTAAATCTACAGCAATCTAGTTTAAATTGATACCAGCTTAACTTCAACAGCATATGAAACTGCTCCTAAATCACTTTGTTTCCATCCCACGTTATTTTGTCACAAATTCCATCTTTATACATTATGTACCCAGTCACATAGATTTATAATTATTTTTCACATTTCTGTTTTAAATCACATTAGAAATAAAGTGGAGTTACAAACCACAAATTCTTTGATAATGGCTTTTATATTTACTCATGTAGTAAACTTTAATGGAAATCTTGATTTCTTCATACGGCTTCAAGTTACATCTAGTGTCCTTTCCTTTCAAACTGAAGGATGCCCTTTAGCATTCTAGTAAGGAAGGATTCTCTCAGCTTTTGTCTGTTTGTGTCCCACCTACTCATATTAGGAAAACTAAAGCTTAAAATCTAAGGAAAACTTTAAAGTTATATTAGATTTGTCATAGATTTCACAGGTGAAGTGTTTATTTAAATAATGTATAATCATTTTAGTTTTTATTACCCCACTTCTGATATTACTTAAAAATACTCTCACATAAGTCCATTTATGCCTGTAGTATAAACAAATAGAATTGACAAGTATCGAGTGCCAATTTTATTCAGGTAGTTATTTATTTCAGACTTTCTTGGATGCAAGTGACAGAAACTCATCTGAACCTAACTGAAACCCACAAGGTGATTTATTTGTTTGAATGCCTGAAATATCTGAGGCTTTATTCAGTTCTCATTACTGCTGGATCAGGGGGAGTGGTGCCAAATGATACTGTCAGGGTTCTAGTCTTCTCTGTTTAGGTATACGTTATATATGACGGTATATATAATATCATATATACCACAAAGCCATGCCCACCTGGATCCCTTGGAGCACCCAGGCTGTTCCATGAGGTGGGGTGGAATGGAGAGGGGTACCTTTGGTTTGCCCCAGAGCCCAGAGTTGGACCTGCACTGGTTGGGCTAAGGTTGACAAGGACTCCTTCTGGGCCCCAAGGGCTCCACCTGCCCTGAACCTGGGCTTGGGAGCAGGGGATGGGGGGGTGGGAATGATGAATTGTGATGAAGTCATCATTAGTCAAAAAATGAAGTAATAAAAATTAAAAACCCATCACAAAAAAGAGCACAACCCAAATGAGAGTGAGGTAGACTCTGTATACGGTTCTGTCCCCCAATTTCTCAAGAACAGAAGTAGCAGAGAAATAAATTAAGGAATGAAGTGGGCACCCCTGGTCGAGTGCTCATAATTACCAACTCTGCACAGACTGTGAGGTTAGCGAGCTGGGAGCTACTTCGTTCTGCCTATCCCCAAGCCTGTGGAGGGGTGACAGTGTCAGTAAGGGTAGACAGGGAAGGCACAGAAGATTGAAAGCAGAAAGAGAATGAGGGGTAAGAGGAAGTCAGTGCTGTAGAGCTAGTGGAATTAACAGGTTAATTGCAACAAGGGAGGGGCCATGGGGAAGAAGAACTGCAGGGAATGAGTGGGGGGCACTTTCAGACAAAGCCTATCCTAGAACTGAGAGATGAGTGGTCTTATGGGACTCCTGGAGGCCTAGAGAAGCCTGTAGGCCCCGCAGTCCCCTCCCCACAAGTCCTGGGAAGCTGGTCAGGGAGATGATGATACAGACTCTTGAGGAGAGGGATAAATACACCTTTTACGATAGCTTATGAGAGGAGTTGCTCAGCTCTGAGGAAGGGCAAGGAAAGAGGCGTCAGCCCTATGGGAGTTGGGAGTTCATTGCCCTCACCTTCTCCTATGACACCCCACCTGTTCACAGCTGCACCAATCCCCAGGTGCCCAGGCCTGAGGCCAGGCACAGGTAACCTCTGGTGGTTTGCTTAGAGGAGAAGGAAGGAGGAGGCGAGGGTAGAAGTGGCAGTGGGCCTGGGGACAGCCTAAGGAACTCTACTATACTGGCTTGAGAGTGTTCCAGCCTTGAACTGCCCTCCCAGGGAGCCCCATAGATCCAGTTTCTACTGTCCCAGTGGAGCAGGGAGGAGAGCCTCAGAGTTTTCTTGAGGGCTTCCTATTTTATTTTATTTACTTGTTTATTTCTTACTATAAAGCTTTCCCACTCCCCTGCCTGCCTAGAAGTGTCTGCCAAAAGAAAGTGATGTTGGCTGACTCTCTTGTTATAGCCAGCTTGGAATAAGTGGCCTCTGTTTGCTCTCATTTGGATTGTCTTTGTTTATTTCTACAGAACCATCTCCCCTCTCCCTCAACCACAGACGGAAAGAAGGAGAAAAGAGGAGGGGAGGAAAGTGCCTCAGGGGAAACCCACCAGCCCAGTGTCTGCAGTTTTCCACAGCTGGCCCTTCCTCTTCTTTCCACTGGGCTTCTGGCAGCCTGTTCATGCTTACGCTTGGTGGTTACTATGGGGACAATGCTCTTAGGGGTTATGGAAGTACCCAATATCTTCTTCAGTAGAACCCTGGGCAGCGTGCACACCCCATGCCCCACTGCACAAAGTCCTTTTGGCCCACATCTTGCTCATCTCACACTGGCAGCTGTTGTCTTCCAACACGTGCCGATCTCCCACATCCTTGGTTTCCATGAGCCCATGATCTTCTTAAAGTACGTAAAGGGTAGCGAGCCAGGCTTTGGCTTTTTGAAATACTTTTTTTTTCCCACTCCGTCCTCTGCCCAGCAAGTGAGGTTTGAGCGTCTCAACTGAGTTTTTGCTTTTATATTCAATCAGGGTCCTTCTGGCAAACCTGAAACATAGATTGCTGCATATGAACTTGAAGGGGAACTTGCTGAAGAAGGTCCCAGCTGCCCCTATTGCCCTGGCTGCTGCCTGAGTCCTACTGCAGGGCCACGTCAGCTGGTCGCTCACCTGTCAGAGTTGTCCAGTGTAAATGGAGTTTCCTTTTCACATTCCCAGGGGTAAATTGGTTCCAGCTTGGGCTCTATCACTGCTGCTGATGTTTTGGGTGGAAGGGGAGTCCACAGGGACACTCAGGGGGGTCTGTGCTAGGCTCAGAAACCTCACAGTTGAACATCTGTGCAGTACAGCTGAAAGCCCTCGTGGGGCTTACACTGAGATATCTTGGATTCCTGGTGCAGATGGGGTCAAGATCGGGAGATTGCAGCATTAGAAGAAGCCCTTGAGACCCCAGACCCTGGCATAGTTAGACTGTCTTTGACATTCTGGATGGAGGATTTGTGCTTTCCAAAACTGGGGAATTTCTGCTTTGATTTGTGCTGGTGGAGAGGTGGTTGCTCCCAGGCAGAGGCAGGTTGTACCTTTCTCTCCAGTCTAGGTATAGGGCCTCAGCAGGCATGTTGGCTGTGCTGCTGCTATTCTGTTTTGACTCTTGGTTCATTCTCCTCAGGCTGCATATTTTCTGTGCTACTACACTATGCAGTGTTTTAGAACAGAAATTAGAGGTGGAAATGGAAGGCTCACTGAACTCCACTATTTGGAGTGGCAATAGACCCTATGCTGTACCTTGTGAGGTAGTGTGGAAGTGCTGCTATTGGACAGATCAGCTGAAGGCTGGGGCTTCAGGCTGTTAATGGAGTCCTCCAGCTTGGACCTCTTGTAGCCCAGGAATGAATAGGCAGCCATCACCTCAGTGTGCTTCTGGCCCATTCTGGATCTCTTCCTGTGTATAACCCATGGATACCGTTAGCTCGTTTGCTGGGGGTCCTTGTAGCCAGGGAGTGGTTCTATGTAAGGTTTTATTTCATTGTCTTCATGATCCACATTCATTCTCAGATCTTTCATGATTTTTCTTTAGAGTGCATCTCTTGCTAGGATTGAGAATGAGACATTTCTTGAGCATGTTTTAATATTCTTTGGACATGTTGAAGGGAATATGGTATTTTCCATTCAATACCTGCTCCCATAGCTCCTTGAAGTTCTGCCTGTCAAAAAGCGGGGACCCATTGACCAGTGTATATAGGATGATTCCCAGGCTCCACACATTTCACCATGTGTCCATGTGGCCCTGGAAGAGAGTTCCAGGGCAATATAAGAGAAACAGCCACAGAAGGTATTCAGCTTGTTGCTAAAGGTGAATTTGTTGCTGAAGCCAGAGTCTGCAACCCTGATGTTCATGTCAGTCTCCAAATACAGTTTTTTTGTCCTTAAGTTCCTATGAACAGTAACTTCTGGTGACAGTACTACACAGCAGACACCATCTGACAGAATTTGGCTTAGACCACTTTTTCATTCATATTGCCATGAACCACTAGGTAACCAAATACCTTCCCTCTGCCAGTGTACTCCATGACAAGGTAGAAGGTTCTCAGCCTATGTCACTCAAGTAATTGAACTGTGTTGGAATGAATCAAAGCCTTCATGATTCTTACTTCATGGGATTGTTTCTGGAGACTGAAGGAATTCTGTTGAGTCTTGTCATTGATCTTCACAGCTACCTTTTTTCCCAGTCAGGGATGTGCTAGGCCAATTTTACCTTGGCAAAATTATCCTTGTTGATGGTTTTAATGAGCCGATAGTTACCAGTATGTGTCTCCCTCTCAGCAGAGATGGCTGACAGACCCTATGGCATTTTGGACTTAAAGCTGGTCTTGGTATTGGAACTGGGCATTTTGTCTCCTGACCATAGATAAATTAGCCTTAGTTGGATGGGGGCCTCAGCTTTGGGAGATTGACTGGCCGTCCCCAGGGGGTTGAAGCGGCCTGCCTTATAGGAACTTTAGGTGATCTGCTGATCACCCATAAAGTCTGCACCATGGATGACTGGATGGAAACTGAAACTGAGAGCTGTGACTTTATAAGGCTGAAAATCCCAGAATATATTTAATGAATTTTTTTTTCAGAGATAGGGAAATAGAAGTTGATTTGTTGGGATTATTTACCATGGGAGGATCTGAGCTTCTGTTCAACACTGCAGAGATTCATCAATTGACTGGCCTCTTTTGGAGCCCCCAATTGGCAATCTTCTCCATGATCCTGACTCTCTCTGTTTGCAAGTAAAGCATGAAAAGGGAGAGAACCCAGTGTGGCTGCAGCCATCACCATTGGGGTGCAGAAGGTGAAGAATGTGATGTCTCTCCCAAGCCCTCAATAACACTGAAGTGCCACATATATATTGCCCAGCCTGAAATCCACCAGATAGTCTACCCTAAGCCTCTTTGACTCATGCTCCAATGATGCAACCTAATTGTACCCACCCTGGATTGGTTATTTGTATTGTGTACCTCAACAAATAGGGAAACAGAACTACACCTCTCTCTTCTGCCTGGCAAGCAAGTCATTTGGTTCATGTCCATTTCCTCCCAATACAAATGATCTCTGGCTGGGCAACCATAGCCCACTGTAACACTGTGATGGAGATTTGTTATCATCCAGACAAAGATAGGAGGCATCTCAACTATACCTTGCATCCTCCCCATAATCAACCCCCATAAGTGCACACTGGTTACATTGGGTTTACCCATGAATTTCTGTAAGCCTTTTACAAATCCAGCCTCCTACCAAAACAAAACAAATGAAAAAAAAACCTCCATTTCTGATTCCCTTGTTCACAGGTGTCACCACCTTATTGGGCATTGCTAGCATATCACTAGGCACACATAGTTAGCAATAAAAATTTACTGTCCACTGGTAAATGCCCACAGCCCTATCCTCATACATACAGAAAGCCTCTCAAGCCTTAGCACAGAGCCAAGACTTCCTAGCTCAAATTGTATTGGACAACTGCCCCATCCTAAACCATTTGCTGGCTGATCAAGATGTGTGTGTGTGTAGGGAGCTGCCCGTTGGATGTGGAAAAATACTGGACAGGTCCAACAACTCAGAAATGTATTACCCGATGTGCAGGTAATACATAGTTACCATGTATTTTAAAACTTGCCTGTGGTGCTAAAGACTTCATATTGCTCTCCCTGGGTTTCTGCCAAACAAGCAGGAACTATGGCTTTGCACGGGTTTCTAAACTTTATTACAAGAATTGTAGCTTTCTTAATTCTCTCATGCCCTCAACCCTTAATACGATATCTTGAGAGCCTTCTCTCTTGGCCTCTCAAAATATCAGTCATAACTAAAGTAGATGCTTGATATTAAGGGGGGCAGTTGTAAGGTCTCCATGTGCTACCTCGACATCTTTGAGCCCCAAAGCTTTCCTGTTCTTATGAAAAATGCCTGCCACCCAGCTCCCCACCTGGCTAGTTCCCCCATCAGCTGGCCTAGCTACATCCAACCCAGTCCTCAACAGATTTTACCACCTTGTCAACCTGTAAAATTATTCAAGATAATCACATCCTCCCATGGGAGTCGAGGGTCCCCCACCCTCTTGTCACTACAAAGTCTGTCTCCCATGCCCTTATTCACTCTAATTCTGGAGTGGAACGATCATGTGGCTCTGTGTGCCATGCCATGTCCTCTTCTGGGACTGTGAGTATATCTGATAAACTTTGATTTTATCTGTCTGATATTAGATGTCTATGTGTTGGCCATTTCACATTATTGAGAACAGGGGCCTTCCCCATCAACAGGTTGGATAGGAGGTAATCAAGAAAGAGGAATGGAATTGTTTAAAGAGAAAAGTAAAATAATTTTAATGAAAAATCCATGGCTCAGGTGTTCAGGTCAAATACTGCTGTCCAGGAAGTACTCAGTCCCACCCAGACTTCTCCATGGCTAAGTCTGGGAAGGTGGATGCCTTTTGCTGCTCCTCCCACCTCCCTCTTCTCCTTCATCTTCAGATACTCTTGAGCATCCTTCCCTATCATCCCAGTGAGTTTGAGTTGCCAGTTCTGAGCAAGAGCAGTGGCCAAGCTGTGGATCCGCTGGAGGAAATAGAGCTGCAGATCCAAGTATCAGCATTTTCACTAGCCAAACTTCTTGGAGCCACATCTGCAGTATCAGCTCTAATGAGGGAGCTTGCCTTCAAATGTACAGAAAATGCATGTTTCTTTAAAATATGTTGGGACCTCCAGAAAGAAGGTTGTGAGTCTTTGAGACTTACAACTAATTTGGCATGATTAATTAGTAATTGAAATAATGACTATGTAACAATTCACTTTTCCTCATATATATTTACAAAAGTACCACATGTATAGGATAATCTCTTTATAGCTGGTCTGTGTTCTCAGTGTGAGATTTTCCTTGGTTTTCTTGATTTTTGCGAAAGGATACTGTTATCTTTTATAATGGCAAGTTCTTGGTATGAACATTAATCTCATCAGTAGATGATATCAATAATGGCACAGTGCTACCAGTCCTAAACTAGGTAGACCATTACTCAGTTTGCAAGACAATCCCAAGAATGGCAGTTTGAGAGGACATTGTAGTTTAGCCTCATTTTATGGGTCAAAGTAAGTAACTTTGACTGAGTTTGCCAGTGGTGGACCCAGCCCCATTAGGCTAAGTTCCCTAGGGCTAATGATGGGGTCTTAATTACCTCATATTTCTGGCACCTGGAATAGTTGGTTGACTAGAAACAACTCACAATGTTTATTGAATAAAAGAGCTGGCAAACATGAGTACAGCTATTTTTTCATCCTATTTTTAACATGAAGATGATTAAAAAGTCTTTTTATGGGAATTTAAACTTTGTTGAAAGCTTTTTAACATATATAATTTTTTTGCCTTTTCATGGTGTTTCTTAACATTTTTTTATTGTGAAATATAACATATATACAAAAAAGCAAGAAACTTCAAAGCACCTTTTAACAAGCAGTTATAGAACAGATTTCAAAGTTTGGTTCCACAATTTCAGGTTTTTCCTTCTAGCTGCTCCAAGACACTGGAGACTAAAAAGAAGTATCAGTATAATGATTCAGTAGTTATATTCGTTTGTTAAATCCTAACTTATCTCTCATAATTCCTCCTTCTCCTTTGATCCTTCTCCCAATCTTTAGGGATATTTGAGCTATGCCTATTCTAAATTTTTTCATGTTGAAAAGGGGTTTTGACAATATGGGATACAGGGATGAAATGGTTGATGTTCTTGGAGAAACTGACACTTTGACTCAGTCAAGGGGAGTGTCTTCTGCAATGAGTGATGCTTAATCTATATCACTGGAAGCCTTTTAAGGAGGATTCAGAAGAGACAGGCCCTCTTTCTGCTTCGGCCAGTAAGCCTCTCCTGTGGAGTTCGTCCAGATCCTCCATTGGAATCATCAGCTTCACAGCCTAACCTGCGGATTTTAGACTCTGCTTTCCCATGGTTACATGAGACACTTCTATAAATTTTATATTTGCAAGTGTTTCCTGTTGATTCTGTTTCTCTAGAGAATGCTAACTAATAGAGTTTGGTAACAGGAGAAGCAGAATCTTAAAAATGGGATTTTGTGAATGGTTTTCTGCTCTGACTAGACTCGAAGGCCAGACTTGAGACACTTTACAGAACCAGAACCCCTTGAATGAAGGAGAGGCCGGGCCCCTTTGGGGGAGAACCCTGTTACACTGCCACAAATTTATACTGTTAATCTTCCTCCAAGCCTT
>PVIY010029646.1:0-31817 GCA_004026745.1 Myrmecophaga tridactyla | reverse complement strand
TTCTCTGAAAAACCCCAAGGACTCATCTCCCTTTTTTACCCACCAGTCACCTGGGATAACTGCCAACAACTCCTTCAGGCTCTTTTCACCTCTGAGGAATGAGACCGAGTTGGGCGAGAGGCGAGGAAATTAATTCTTGGACCTGACAGACAGCCTACTACTGAGCCAACTCGATTGGAGGCTGTGTTCCCCTCCACCCATCCCAGATGGGACCCCAACACTGATAGAGGTAAGGAGGCTCTCGATCAGTATCACCAGACTTTGCTTCGGGGAATACGAGCGGCGGCCAGGAAGTCAACCAACTTGTCTTGGGTAAGTGAAACCATACAGAAGCCAGACAAATCCCCGGTCGCTTTCTTTGAACGCCTCCTTGAGGCCTACCACTTGAATACCCCCATAGATTAAGAGGCGCCTGAAAACAGGGGAGCTGTAAATATAGCATTTTTGTTACCGAGTCAGCCCAGATATAAGGAGGAAATTACAAAAATTAGAAGGATTTGCGGGAAAGGTGCTGTCCGAGCTGATAGAGATTGCCCAGAAAACCTTCAATAACAGAAATGACCCTGGGACCACACAGTCAAAGAAAATAGCTAGAATTTTGGTATCCGCAATAGCCGAACAGGAGAATCAAAAAGGTGGATGGGAAACTGTTAAGGAAAGAAGGGGAAACCAAGGGAAAAAAGAAAACACTATCCTCGAGTAGGTTGAAGCTATCTTAAGGATACCCCAACCAAAGACAAAGAAGCAGGCATGGGAATTCTTGGGGGCAGTTGGATATTGCCAACTCTGGATTCCCAGATTTGCAGAAATAGCCAAGCCCTTGTATACTAGCACAGAGGGAAAAGAGGAAACTCTAACCTGGACTGAAATTGAGCAAAAGGCTTTTAAAACGCTGAAACAGGCGCTTGTAAGTGCTCCTGCCTTAACCTTGCCTGACCTGTCAAAACCCTTTCAACTGTATGTTGCTGAGGCCTGGGGGATAGCAAAGAGAGTTTTAACCCAAATATCAGGACCATGGAAAAGGCTGGTTGCCTACCTGTCTAAGAGACTAGACTATGTAGCAGCCGGATGGCCAAACTGCCTCTGGGCCATTGCCGCCACCGCTATTTCCGTTAAAGAAGCATCTAAATTAACTCTGGGGCAGGACTTACAAATAGTGGCCCCACATTCAATAGAAACATTACTAAAAAGCCTGCCCGAGAGATGGCTCTCAAATGCCCAGATAACCCAGTATCAAGTACTGTTACTAGATCCGCTGAGAATCCACTTCCTAAAAGCGATGGCCCTTAGCCACCTTACTCCCGGATGATGACCCGTCCGAACCCATCCACGACTGCCGCGAGGTCCTGGTATCCCTCACAAACCCGAGGGCTAACCTCACCGACAACCCCTGGCCAAATCCTGATGAAGAATTCTATACAGACGGGAGCAGTTACATCTCAGAGGGAATCAGGTATGCGGGGGCAGTGGTAGTAACTGGGGACCGGGTCATCTGGGCTCAGGCCCTAGGACATGGGACTTCTGCCCAAAAGGCTGAACTGATAGCTCTGACCCAGGCTCTAATGTGGGGAAAAGGGAAGGTTGTCAACATCTACACGGACAGCAGATACGCTTTCGCAACTGCGCACGTCGATGGGGCACAATATCAGGAGCGGGGACTTTTGACATCGGGAGGAAAAGAAATAAAAAATATACCAGAAATACTCTCCCCACTAGAGGCTACCTGGTTACTGAAAAGGGCAGTTGTCATACATTGCAAAGACATCAGACTGCCAAAACTCAAACCGCCAGAGGAAATGCCCTGGCTGGTAAAACGGCAAAAGGAATTGCCCAAAAACCAGTGGGGACACTGCAGATACTTTCTGTTTTACCGGGACGGGTACAGCCAAGCCCTCCAAATTATACCAGGGAAGAAATTAAACTGGGCGAAACTCGGCACTAAAACTGATCAGGATGGTTGGAAAATTCTCCCAGACAGGAGAATCCTGGCACCAGAACACCTGGGACACAATTTAGTTGCCCAAGTTCACCAAAACACACACCTGGGCAGTACAAAACTAACTGAACTCTTACAGAGAGATTACTACATTACCCGACTACAACAACAAGCCCGGCAGATATCATCCAGATGCCACATCTGCACCCAGGTAAATTCTGGCCAAGGGAAGGAGATACCCCAAGGAACCAGGATGAGGGGACAAGCCCCAGGAGAACAGTGGGAAATAGACTTCATGGAAATATTACCTGGTCCGTATGGATACAAATACCTGCTGGTTTTCATCGACACCTTCTCCGGATGGACTGAGGCATTTCCTACCAGAACCGAAACAGCACAAATAATAATGAAAAAACTAAATCGAAAACGAAATCGTCCCCCAATTTGGCCTCCCGACTGCAATGGGGTCCGACAATGGGCCGGCGTTCATTGCCCAAATTACCCAATTGTTAGCAAAAATATTAAATATCAAATGGAAATTACATTGTATTTATAGGCCACAGAGTTCAGGGCAAGTTGAAAGAATGAATAAAACAATAAAAGAAACTTAGACTGGCAAAAACTGAGTGAGTCTCCTTCCATTTGCCCTCCTAAGAACCAGATGTACTCCCTATGTTAACGGAATTACCCCATATGAAATCATGTTTGGGCGACCACCCCCACTAATTCCTAAGTTGGGGGGAAGAGAAAATAGCTGAATTAAATAACCATTCTCTTCTAAAATCATTACAGGCCCTGCAATCTGCCACCCAGCAAATTCGGGAACTGGTAAAGGCAGCCCATCCTGGACCAACAAATCCTGCCCCTAACAAAGATCTAATTCAGGTGCAGCCCAGAGAACTGGTCTGGATTAAAAAGCTTCAGCCCGCCACCTTGGAGGCCCAGTGGATGGGACCCCTAATTCTCATATTATTAAGCTTAATATTTGGACCCTGTATAATAAACTGTCTGACAGCATATATTAAAAAAAAGAATACAAGCAATAAAATTACTGGTCTTGTGAACCCATTATCACCACATCTCTGCACAAGAACAAGATCCAGAAACAACGATTTGATTCTTTCCTAAAATCCAGTGGGGAATGTAAGGGACCAGGAGCTCGACCCCAGCAGGGTGGAAAATCCCCCCCCAGGCCCATGAAAAACACCCGGTCATGAGGCCAGGATGTGGGAATTACACATACATGTTTTTGCAAAGGCTAATAGCACTTTTTTGCTTCTGTAGATAAGCTTGCTTGCTTTGTACATAAGCTTTGTAGATAAGCTTGCTTGCTTTGTACATAAACTGCAAAACCAGGATGTGATTCTGTGAAACTAACTCCACTTCTCTGCTTCTGTGAGTAAGCTTGCGGTTTCAGCCTTGATAAGCCCACCCTGCAAGCCCCACGGGGCTGCTCTCTGAATCTTCCTTCTTGGGGGGTTTCTGAGGTTGTCGCAGCTGGCTAATAAAGACTCCAAATTGGCTTGCAGTTTTTGAATTTTGTGGTCTCTCTTTCGATGCGCCCCACAACAACAACACACACACACATCTTTGTCAAATTCGTGACTCACAGGTTACGAGAAAGGAGAGAAATGTGTTTTGGAACAAACAGTGTCAGAATGGTGAAACAAAAATAATAAACGAAACAAAAACTTAGACTTAAGAGAAAACACCCGGACTGCCGGAATGACTTCAGGAATGCTTCTGCCAACTTGGGGGCGCACCCACCGTCTCCCCTGCGCCTGAAGGAGCTTGGTAACCCCGACTTCACCCCACCAGCGCCCTAGAAGAGGAAAACTCACGCTTTGATACTCCGCGCCACTTCGGGACGTGCTGGGGAGCCGTGCCTTTTGCCGAGGTGTGGCGAGAAGCTGCCCGGGATTGGGGAAGTCGAGCAGGGCAGAAAGGGGTGGGGGCGGGCCCGGAGCCTCCTCCCCGCGTCGCTCCTCCCGGTAGGCCGCACCTGGGGCGGCGCCGCGCGACTCCGTGAAACGCCCGCCGGGCCCGGCCCTCCCCCTCCCCCTCCCCCTCCCCCCGTCCTGAAGTCTGCTTTCCCCCGCCCTCTGAGGGATCCTAGGATGCAGGAGGGAGTCCTGCAACGTTCTCATTGGGTGAGAAAAGCAAACGCCAAGTCTCAGATCAACCAGATTTGGGGCAAATAATCCCCCAACAACAGTGTAAACCACGGCGGCGGGACTACTGCGTCCCGCGTGGGATGGGGTCCTCTGGGTCTCCGACCCGGGGCTGTGGCGCGGGAGAGCCGCAGCTGCCGCGGTTCCCCTAGGCCGGCGGGCGACTGCGTTGCAGAGTGGCCTCCTGGTGGTGAGCACAAGGCCCTGCACGGAACTCATCCCAAAAGGAAGAACTGACATTTTGGTTTGGGGTTATACGCAGGAATCACGCCCGCTGATATTCTTGCTGAGACGTAAACTTGCCTGTGACATCACCGAAATAGGTCCATAAAAGGCTGCAGAAATTAGAGCTAAGCTATGGAGTGGCTGCTGCTTTAATTTCTACCTAAGAGGGTCGGGAGGTGAAACTCAAGGTGGAGAGTCCTAGAAGGTTTGCAGTAAATCTGCTTTTGCACAACTTTGCATAACAAATGCACTGTTTTTACTTTTGTGGTGATGTTTTGGGGTGAGGGGAAGGATAAAAGAAGAAGTGGGAAGGTGAGGGTTATGATGTGAGGATGTTTAGTGAGAAGGGCGTTTAGAGCCTCTTTCTCTCAAGACTCCTTTTGGTGGTGTCACTAGTTATAGATATAAATCATCTCACTGTTTAAGTTATCAGGTGTATTCCACTACTTTTTAAAAGTAGATTCAGAGTTATCGCTCTATAAGCATTACTTAAAAGCAGCACTAACTCCCACAAGCATCTTCCTTGCACTTTAATGATTAGCGGACTGCGGACTCTTCATCAGTCTCTTCTGTCTCAGGGGAAAAGATGCCCTTTCAGCTTCTCAAGGTGAGTCTCTTCACTCCATCTCTTTCAGCCCATTCTCTTCACAAAGACAGCGTCTCCTCAGGATCTCGTTGTCCAGTACTCCCCTCCTTTTTTGTATTTTCATTTTTTTATCCCTCTCTGATTTCTTTCGTGGACTAAAAATATGCCTTTAAAAGAACTCCTTTACTTACCTCTTTCAATGCAACATGCCATTTCTTCCTTGCATCCCACTCTCCCCTTTGCTGAGGATGAGGCTCAAGCCATGGTAATTCAGCTTCTGCTTCTATTTCATTTCATTTCCAGGGCCAGCAATGAATCCTCCCCAGACCCAGACTTCACCCTTACCTATTGTCATCAAACCACACTTGACAATGCTGACTAAGCTTTCACCTTTCTCTCTTCACTCTTCAACTAACACAATGTTTTCACACTTTTATTGTTTTTCTACCAAAATATACTTGTGACACTTTAAAGCAATGTTTTCTTCATGTTGTTTTGTTTGCTTGTTTTTGAGACTGGGGTCAGCCAGGAATGAAGTGCGGATACCTTTCTTAATACACTGTGAAATTCTCCTACTTCTTCTGTGTAAGCAACTTATAGAAATTTAAAGAGATGTTCCTTAGGGACACCAGTAACCACCTTTGAGAGGTTACCACAGTCTACATTTGTGTAGACCTCAAAACTTTTTTTTCTTTTAACTGAGCCCATATCTGCTTCCTAAGGTGAAAAATTTATTTATATTTGGGAGGCTAACTTTCACAACAAGAATGCCATATTTTCCTTTCATTTTTTGATTGACAGAACTAATCATTAAATATATAACACTTAAAAGAACAAACGGATAGCATTTTCATTGTTCATATTTTCAAAGCTTAAAATATTGATAATACTCAATGTTGTCAAAAGTGTGAAGAAACAGACATTCTCCAACATTGGTGGTAAGAGTGCGAAAGGATACACTTTTTCTGAAAGATAGACTGGGAGTATTTATCAGAATGTAAAAATGCATATCTCTGTATATCTGTATCTTCCTATTTTCTCTTTGGTCCAGCAATTTCATTTTTAGAAATTTATTCCACAGATATAAATATAAACAGTTATGTGTATACATAGTGTTCATTGCAGCATTATTTTGAATAGAAAATGTGATGGTTAATTGTGTGTGTCAACTGGCTAGGTTATGATGTTCAGTACTTTGGTCAAGCACTATGAGGGTATTTCATAAATAGATTTGCATTTATAGTCGTTGATTGAATCTTCAACGGATACATCTACAATCAACAAAGCATTGTTGATGAGAGGAGACTCTTCATCCAATCAGTTGGAAGTTTTAAGCCAGAACTGAAGATTTCAGAAGTCAGAAATCCTATACTGTAGAAGTCCTGCTTCTACTTCAACCAACTAGCTTCTTCTGGTCAGTTCTTCACCATAGAGTTTCAACTTGCAGCTTGCCCTACAGAATTTCGATTTGATAATCCCCGTTGTTGTATGAGTCAATACTGGTAATAAATTTCTTACTCCTATAACAAATCCTGTCTCTTCTGTTTCTTTGGAGAACCTTGACAAATACAGAAGGGCAACTCAAACTTACCTAATCAATAAGTTTGAATTATTAATAAGTTAATGGTTAAATCATGATGCATCATATAATGTAACACTTTCCAGCTGTTAAAATGGGTAAACAACAGATCTGTAAGTATTAATATGGAAACGTTTAAAAGCTTAAAATTTGTTGGTTAGTGTTCATATGACCTTGTTAATATAGTCAAAGATTTTATACATACACACAGTTCATGTGTATGTGGAAATTCATGGAAAATGTCTTGAAAGATTTCAGAAGAACTTGGTATCTTCCGGAACAGGTGTTCTGGAAGGCATCAACCTTTCTTGAGTGAAGGTAATCTCCTACTAGTGCCTTAAATTTAGACATTTTCACAGCCTTAGGACCATAAACTTGCAACTTATTAAATTCCCCTTTTAAAAGCCGTTCCATTTCTAGTATATTGTTTTCCGGCAGCATTAGCAAACTAATACTGTGTGCAACACTCCCTCCTATCTTAATGATATTTCTCCTGGAAAGCTCCTACTCTTTCTTCTTACCTTATCTCAGTTATCACTTCTTTAGTAAAGACTGTCCTAACCTCCAGACTATACCAAATCCTCCTCCTAACTACACACATGCCTCTCCTTCTTAGTTCTCACTGCAGTGGTAATTTACCGCGTTTATTTGTATGACCATTTGATTAGCTCTGTGTTGAGTGCTGAGTCTTTCTGCCCACATTGTATCCTCATAGCCTGGTTTAATTTCTGCCATGTAGTATGTTTTAGGTTCTCAATAAATAAATAACTGTACATTGAATAAATGAATAGGTATGTAGTAAATGTTAAAAAATGTTGAATTAGAGTAAATAACTGACTTTTTGGAGGATTAGTGGAAATCTGTTTGGCAGAGAGCCAAATGCTTTCAGATTTCAAGAAAGAAAAAGCAAGGACAGACTTACACAAAGAAGAAAATTTGATTAAAACCTGTCAAAAGTTTAGAATTCTCCAAGGTAGAAGTCCAAAGTAAGGTAAAGTTAACTGAGTTCCTAGGTTTCATACCAGAAAATATCTGACCTCAGGGAACTGAGACAGACCAAAAGAGTGGGTCAGTAAAATTCCATATCAAAATGTGAGCTCAGGGTGTCTTTTATATGTTTGTGCTCCTTTTGTTTTGACCACTCTGTATTTAAATAAATCTTATTCTTTATGTTAAATCACTAGTACTGTTCTAAAAAGACTCCCGAGAGTATGTAATTGTAGATCTAATAGAAGAAAGGGCTTTAAACAAAGGTGATTTTTCAAGGTCAGATAGCAGAAACAGGTCTCCTATCACTGATGTCCCTGCCTTGGAAGCAGAAGCTGGCTGGGGAATGGCAACAAAATGATGTAAGGCACAGCATAAAAGTCAATTTAAAATGAGGAAATGAATGATGGCAGCCAGCATGGGTCCTGATCAAAGTTTTCATTATTCGTGCAAAGGTGCAGGCCACTGGACCTTTAGAAACTATTCGATTAAGGTTAAAAAAAAAATACTCACCAGACACATATTCTGTGAGGTCCTGTGGGAAGAGGGGATGACACTAGGGTCAGGAATAGTTCCAGAGAGGAAGGCAGAATTGAAAACAGCTATGGCATCAGATCAATTTATGTAAAGTGCTGAAACTGGCTACAAATTCAGTGCTAGACAACAAAAAGGAAGAAGCAATTGTTTCTGATCAAGGGGTTAGAGAAGAATTTACAGAGCAGGTGACACAAAAATTCAGCCTTGAAAAATATTTATGATGTTTATGGGTGGAGAAGAGTGGAGGGTGTTACAAGCCATGGACATGTAAATGTGAAAAGTTTGATTTGAGAAAGGCAAATTGTTTATCACGGCTGAAACTTATTAACAGGGCTTGTGTAGTGTCAGCTCTAAAGAGATATTTGGACCAGGTTTGGAGGGCTTTGTTTGTCTTACTAGGGTGTTAGTATTATATTTTCATGTGTGGGCAGGTTTTTAAGAACTGTTGTGTACTAAACACTGTCATTGCTTCCTTAATGTCAATTGTCATTTCTAATTAAATCCCAATTCTGTTCATAGAATCTACCTTTCTCTTAAGAGATTTAGAGGAAGATGAAGCCATTTACAGTTCTAAGGGTCTATATGCAATAGTTCAAGCCAAGCATGCTAATCTATACCCTTTGTACTGTAGTGACTGACTCTTTCTGGGTTATACATAATAAATATACATAATGACATTATACTTAGTTCTCTAGCATATGAAAGAGGCATATACAAATCAGAATTGTTATTGTTATGACTGGTACATCAATCCATTTTTGTCAAATAGAGGACAATCCCTGCAGCAATTCCAGTTTGCCACAAAGCCAAATGCCTGCAGTAATTCCAGTTTGTCACAAAGCCAAATGCAGGGGTTACTTCATGCATATGCTTTCCAATTGTGGTCTGGCATTAATAATCATTGGCCTCTTTCAATTTTTTTAAGTTCTTGCTCAATTTAATATGGTCTCATGTATTCTTTCCCTGAAGTAGCCTCAAGAATCTGAAAAGGATTACCCACAATCTAATTTAGGAGTACAGATGGATGACTCTACCTAAATGCATTTACTGGTATGAGACACTGAAGAGGTTTACTAAATCACGATTTAAGATGATCCAGAACAGGTGTCCACAGCTGTCTTAAGAATAAGTGCTGTTGTGGCCATGAAAATGCTGCTCTCAGATATCCAATTGCAGGGAGTGGGGTGTGTAATTGACAGACGGCCTCCAGCTGTTGTTCTCTGAAATCCAACCTTGTGTTGGTACCAAGACCATACTTTCCCAGAGGCTTCTTCCCAACAATAATTGAATATGGCAGAGATACTGTTCCTGGGAGGTCTGGGACTCCTCTGATGGTGACTTTGGCTCAAGGACTCCCCATTGGCCTGCCAAAGTGTTCTTAGAATGGTACAGAAATGTCAGTCAGTCTTTCCTTCACAAGGGTTAGACCTATATCATAGTCCAAAGGCTCTCTCCCCTCTGCTGCCTTCCTCTCCATTTTCTCTTATAGGTGTTCTCCTAGTAAATATCTTGCATATCTAATCCTATTTTGGCTTCTACTTCTTGAAGGACTCAGATTAGTACAGGAACTGTTACAATTATATCTCCTAAAATTAAGACACTCAAGTTCAGTAAAATGGTATTATAGAAGGAGAAAGAAGCAAAGTCATTAACTTGAGAGTATTTATAAAAGACCCACCCATTATATTTTTTCATTATTTAGTACGCTGAAGATGACCTCTGTTTAATTTATAGTATTTTCTTTCTTTAAGGTCAAGTTCCTGCCTACTTCATGTAGAACAATGATGCTTTGGAGCTTGCTGCTTCTCTTGATTAGATGCCAGCCTTAATTCATAGTTATAAAAGCTTTCATATTCTCCTTTGGTGTACTTATTAAATGAATATCGGTGTACTTTCTTTTTTTCCTACCAATAAGCACAGTTTTCTCTGTTTGGATCATAGGTGAGTGGAACATATGTGGTAGGTGCTAGTTAATATTCCAGTCACATTCTCTGTGACTGGAACATACCATTGCCACTCCAGATATACCCATGCTGACACTTTCTACCTCCAGTGAGAAACAAGGGACTGATTTTCTTACATTTCTAAACTCCTACTCCCACCTCTAGGTGAGACATGAAGTTTGGTTCTGTACTCAAGCCTTCAGCCATCTGGGAGCCAGAGAGCTGAGTAAGCTCAAGACTGAGTGTGGATGTTATTTCTCAGGCTCTGAAATATCAGTTCCTTTGGGTAGGAGCACAGCAGACCCAACTTCTGGCAATTGTACATATAGCAGTGTGATTTATGCATCTTCATGCAGAACCCTTCAAGGAGAGTGTTGATATTAAGATGTCTGAGAGGCTAGTGTATGGGAATCTTGAGTCAATACCCTTACAACAAAATCCTTATACAGAAGCAGTGGTTAAAGTTCCATGGGACCAGCAATTATTATTTTTTATTACCTTCTGCAAATGTAAGCAATTTTTTCCAAAGTTATTTACTTCAGCGTTCCTGTGACACCAAGATTCATCCCTCCCAAGGCTTTCCATTATATATCGAGACTTGTGACCTAATGTGTTAATTCGGTTTGCTAAAGCAGCTGAAATGCAATATACCAGAACTGGGTTGGCTTTTAATAATGGGGACTTATTAAGTTACAATTTTACAGTTCTAAGGTCATAAATATGTCCAAATTAAGGCCTCAAGAGGAAGATACCTTGACTCTGAATAAAGGCCACTGGCATCAGGGCTTCTGTCACATGCAAAGGCACATTGTGGTGTCTGCTGGTCCCTTGTGCCTGGGCTCCATTGTTTTCAGACTCTGTTTCCAATGGCTTCTTCTTTGAGCATCTGTGGGTCCTTGCTAGCTTCTCTGGGGACACCTCTCTGCGCTCTCTGTTTTGTGTCTCCTCTCAGCATCTCTGGGGTATCTCTCTCCCTCTGTGTCTTTCACTTGACTTCATCTCTCTGCTCCCTGTATCTGCTGACTCCAAAATGTCTCTGGGTGTTTCTCTTCTTTCTCAGCTTCTCCTGGTACATTTTGTTTCTAAGCTCTCTTGAATGTGCTGAGTTACATCTCCATGGAAACAAACTAAACAAAAGGTACTACCCAATACTAGGTCTGCCCCCGCAAGAATGGGTTAGAACATGGCTTTTCTGTGATACATAACAGTTTCAAACCAGCAAATGTGTCTTCCAATTGATGCTGATTGAAAAATATTGGGCTTAGTGGGGCAAGAGTAGATATGAAATGAGATGACTCAAATAACTAAGTCTAAGTTTCCCACTATACTCATTTGTCCTAATGAACATCAATATATAAGACTCAAACTTTTAATTTGCTATGCAAATTTAATCCATCAATTTTCTCCATGTGAATTTGTCTCCAAATTCCACTTGTAACTAGGCCCATCAGGCTATTGATGTGAGCCCCAAAAAATCAGCCCATAAAAGAATAACATTTCTCTGTTAAAGACCTCTGGTAGAGGCCAGAGGCCATTTTGGTTGCAATCCACTGAGATCAGTTTTTCCTACACTTCGGTCATAGAGAAATTACAGAGAGGAAAGCCACAAAATTTACCCTGAAGAGTGCTTTGACTTTGAAATTTCAGGATAGATATTCAGAAGTGACATGTTTCCATTAGGTCAATGGCACCCAACATAAAATTAAGCTGCAAAATCTGCAATCAAGATTTACGTCTAGTATACCCTGAAACCCAGGGGCACCAGTCTCTTCAAGAACATCAACCAATTTCATTCCCTTACCCCATAAAATAAATACCCTTTTCCAGCACAAAGAAGTTAAAATGATCTTTGCCCAGCTATCCCTGAGATTGAGAAAGTGATTGAGTGAGAGGGAGGAGGTATAACTGAGAAATTAGAGAAAACTTGGGAACTGATAATTTCCATTAAAGAGTTGACTGCTTCTCCCAAATACACAGAAAAAAGTAGCTGAAAACAAGATTATGATTTCAGGGAAAATAGCAAAGAATATACCAAGGGGACTGACAGATACATAGAAATCCTCTGATCCCACCTGGTCCCATATAAGACTAAAATATATTAAAATCGTCTTATGACTAGGAGGGCAGAAAAGCTTCCACCTCCATCTATAATCCTTCTTGAAATGTTTCCTTGAATAGAGTGAAATGTCATAGGCCTTTTTGTGTTGGCTATCAATCTATGTCCATCCTATTGGGCATTCATTTACTCACTGAAAAGCTATTAGATAGTAAGCTTAATCATCAGATACCTGGTGAGGTAAGAGGCAGACTTTGTTTCTTGTGGATAAATGTGTAGAAACAACAGAAGTGAAGTGTGTTTGAGCAGTTGGAAGATATTTACTGTGGCTAGAACTAGAGAGTGGTGTAGAAATATGATGAGTTGGGTGGATTCAAATACTTGAAGGCCTTGTAAACCATGTTCAGGGTTTTGGTTGAACTTAGTCAATGTGAAACCACAGAAAGATTTTTATTTGAGTTTATTAAAAATGTTTTCAAGGTAATACATGCACAAGGTAAAAAATTAAATAGTACAGGACTTAAAATGAAAAACACAGTTTCCCATCCCACCCTTTTTACCCTAGCCCCTTTCCCTATAGGCAATGATTTTAACAAGTTCTATTTTTAGATTTTCTGATAACTAACTTACTAACTTTAAATACTATGCTTGAACAATAACTTCTTGATTTATCAATTTTAGACAATCTGTAATGATTTCCCATTGTAGAAGATAAAGATTTAACATAAACCATCCCTATCTTTCCTTTTCCTTCTCCAAATTTTTGATGGATGTGTCACTTTTAAATAGTTCTATTGGTTTAATTTATAGCTTTGAACAATATACTTATCCTCTAGTTCTTATTCCATTAACTGTAAACCTCTCTTCCTTCCCACTTGGAAGATATAAGTACCCTTCTTTTCTTTCCACCTCTCTTTCCCCTAACTAATTCTCAACCTTTTTCTGTTTTCTTTTTCTTTAACTTGTCAGCATTCATTACTTTCACCTTCTGTTCTAAATAAAATATTAAGTCTTTCATTCTTTGTCTTTAGGCTGATCGGAACACAATACCAATAAACAGCATCTACATAATGGCTATGCAAATACTGTTTTCTGAGAACCAAGTAGGGACAGGGCTATTTTGTTCCCCATACAGTCAGTGTTGTGATGCTTGTGCCACTTGACAGAGAATGTACCTACCACAAATGCCAAATTGAGACTCTTCCTACACTCTATGAGTAACTAAAAATTTTGCCCCATTTTATTTTTCTTCTAATAAATAATTGGACCTTTCTTGGCATATTATTGTTTTCCCTTTCATTTTTGTTGACTAAAAAATAATGTGTGTTCTCCGTATTCCCAAACAGTTCAGCTTCTCATTGACACTACCTATGGTAGGGAATGCATGTTCTTTGAGTGATCTTGGGACCCTATGCCTTATCTGAAATGGGTGTGCCGGATAACTGTTATTCTAGTGTGAGACATCCTGATGAGGTCTATTTTTTCTGAACACCCACTTCTTCCTCTTTCCTTGCTTTTATCCTCATTTTGCCAGAGAACTTCAACATACTTCCTCAGTGAAGGTGCGAGGGAGGTAGACTTTCTGAAAACTGGCATATCAGAAAATGTCTTTATTTTAACCTTACTCTTGACAGTTCAGCTTGTTATGGAGTTCTGAGTACAGTTTCTGTTAGATATCTGAAGACATTGCCTCATTGACTTTAGCATTTAGTACTGCTAATGAAAAATGTGCTGCCAGTCTATTGTTCATTATTTTCTAATTGAGTTAGATGACCTAATTTTTTCTCTTTCTTTGGTGATTTTATTATCTTCTCTCTATTCTTGATGTTTAAAAATTTCACAAAGTTATGTCTAGATGTAAGTCATTTGGACCCCCTTAATATACATCTGTTCTTTTATTCTTTTTCTTTTTTATTTCTTCATCTATATTTTCCCTATTCTCTCTTTCAGGGACTCCTAATAGTTAGATATTGATTGTATTGATTGTCTACGTTTCTTTCCTTTCTTCATATTTTCTATTTCTTTTTGCTCTATATATCTTGGGAGAGTTCATCAACTTTATTTTCCAGCTTGTCTACTGAATATTTTTAGCAGCCTTATTTTCCTTTCAAGGGACTCATTTTATCTCAGAGATTTTCCTTTCTCGTAGCAGCCTGTCTTCATTTTACAAATACATCTCAAATATCTCTGAAGATGTAGTTAGAATTTTAACTTTGTTTCCTCTAGAGTTATCTTATTCTTTCAATTCCTAACTCTACCTGGTTATTTTCCTTACATGCTTTTCCTCCACCTCCCTCCCTTCCTTGAATTCCTGGTTGGCCATTCACATTTAAGAATCAATGAAACTGCTGATTTTTGGTTATAGGGAGTTGGTCTGGGAAATGAGTTTCTTCTGGCATAGTGGGAGTAAGTCTGCTTCCCCAGTATGACTCTCCTATAACTGGAAGCACTGGGTACTTGAGTAGAGGTTTCAACTGTTAGTAGAAAACTAGCTGATAGGTTAAGGGGCCCCTAATTTCCACAAGGAGGAATTTTACTTGGAACACTAACTCCTACTTCACCTCAGGCTGTTTATCCAATTCCTTTATTTAAAACAACAACAACAACAGCAAGACAAAGTTTTAACTGGTACCTGTAGTAGGCTGCCAATGTTCTATGCACAAGGGTGGGGTGAAGTGGGATGGGGTACAATTTTACAACCGATATAATTCTTTATTGGATAGTATTATCAGATGCCCAAGTCTCTGGGGTTATATTGTTCAGATCAGCTCATATTCTAACTGAAAGGTACCTCCATTCTTTCACTCAGTATCATGCTTCATCCACTTCTCTCTTCCAGAAATCTGTTGAGGTCTTCTCCACTTATAACCAAATTCCTTCAGTTTTCTTGGTTGAGATGTGTCAATTTCTGTTTGTATTTCTTGTCTTCAATTTCAGTGGGGCCTGGGAAGGGAGGGGAGGCAAACTCATATGTTCAGTCCATCATCTTAAATTAGAAATCCCACTGGAGGTTTTTAGACAGGGGAGTGGCAGGGATAGCATTACATTTTTAAAAGATCCCCAGGTTGCACTGCTGAAAATGGATATAAAAGGGTGAGAATGGATGAAGATATTATTCTGAAGATTGAGGAGCTAATTTCCTCTCTGAGAACTGCATATTTCCTCTCTGAGTATATGCAATGCCTGGGACTTTGAGAGTTAGGCCCTTTACCAAAATAGCCTATCATTCAAACAAAACCCAGAAAGCTTTCATGGTGCTCAAAAAGGAATGACTAAAAATTGAATAACTCGGAATCCAAATGATGCTAAATGGCTCCGGCCAACATTTTCTACTGGGAAGTACTTCAGGAGCCTCCCTTAAATTCTTCCTTTGGACTGACATTGGAATAAATGGAAGGACTTTTTGTTCTAATAAAATTAGAAAAAGGTAAGTACAAGAAGCCCAAGCTCTGCAAGCAGGGACATAAAATGCTCCTTTGTTTGCTGGTGGATTACTTCATTTAATCATTTATTTAGTCATTCGAAGCACTGTAGCTAAGAATACTCATGCATTTATTCAAATATCAGATCTACCTCTTCCTAGCAATTTAACTTTAGGCAATTTACTTAATTCAGTTCTCTCATTAATAAATTGAGGGTTATAGTAATTTCCATCTCATATGACGAAAACAATCTATATAAAGGACTGAGTACAATACTTCATATATTCAACAGCTCATAATTCATAGCAATCATTTAAAATGTTGATTGAATATTCAACAAATATTTTATTGAGCATCTCCTATGCTCAAAACACCTGGAAAATGGATAGTCATTAAATAAGGGAAAATAATTCTAGCACTGGTCAAAGACATAATAAAGGAACCCAAATAAGACAGCTAGGTCAAATCATTTTTGTCTATGCATCTACCCAATTCCCATAAGCAAATATTATATAATTGCATCCTCACAATAACACTAAAAAATAGATTCCATTTTATAGATGAGCTAATTGAGTCACAGAGAAATTAAGGAACTTTCCCAGGGTCATACCACTAGTAGGTGAAAGAATCAGATTTATATACAAGGTGTCTGCTGCTAGAGATGATGAACTTAACTCCTAATTTGTGGGAATTAGTAAGCTCATTCTTCTGTGAATTGGCATAAAATAAACAATCCCTTAGATGTGCATATACAGTATAGTTCACAAACCTCTTCAGAATGATCAATCCAAGTCTTCAGGGCAACCCTGTGAGGCAGGGATTTTTATCCCCATTTCCCACACAAGGAAATGGGAATAGAGAGAAAAAATGACTCTCCCAAAAGCTAACCCTAGTTCTGGGCTCCTTCTACTAATCAACCTACTTTTTAAGTTATTTGAAATTTACCCAAGACACAAAACATAGGAGCCATCAGAGCTATCTGGTTATTAGGGTATACGGGTATTCCTGCTATGTTCTGTGGCCAGGATTTTGGAACAACTAACTGGTCAAAAATATAAGCCCAGAGAGAACCCTTGGGATGACAAGATGAGAACCACCCTCCACTATGGCCCATGATGGTAAACCAAGGGATGGCATAGAAGAGGTGCCAAAGCTCTCAGAATTGGGCCATTATAGGGTCAGGAAGGAATGTGATAGCTGAGAGCAGCGGAATAAGACTCAGAAACAGGAAGCCTTGTTCCTGAGAAATTTTGATTCCACCTTGTGCTGCGGAGAGGACAAGGCTGGAACCCTAACAGACAGAGGTAGAGGAGTGAATCCCCCATCTCTGCCTACCTCCCCACACCTCTCTACCTGCCACCTTGCTGGGCACTCCTTACATCTGTGTGAGAAGGTACAATTTCATAATATTTTCCTTCCACTCAGGCAGATAGGCCAGGCTGGTAGCCACTTCCTTCTGGATGGGCCAGGCCCAGGCCTCAAAGAAAGGAGCCAGATTCTTCTGCACTTGGTGGGAGAACATCTTGACCCACAGATTCATTTTGTCAACGTTGTCTGTGGGCAAGTTGGTCTGGTTCCTATACTCAGTGAAGAGACGGATGAATGGCTCCCAACCAAAGGCCTCCTGTAGCTGAAATGAGGGAAAACAAAAGCAGAATGAGGCATCTAATAAAGACCACCCAACAAACATTGTAACAGGTGAACTTAATGTATTTTCCTCATAAACATTAGCTTCATAAATATGGTTAACTCTTTCCTCTGTTTTTATCTGCTGGCTTCATGCCTTACTCTCCCATATTATAATCTTAGGAAGGGCCTTAGGCTAGCACAATGCTTAGCACAAAGCGTATACCTAATAAATAATGAGTGTGGTAAAAATTACAGTGATTATTAACAGTTTTTACTATGAATACTGTTATTTGTGTATCTCACCAGATCATAAAAGTAGTGACAGGACATTAAACAAGGCTTTGAAATTGGATGAAGTGATGAAATCCTGGTTATCTTTCAACGTTCCAAAGATATACCCCAACCACCGGGAAACACCCGCCCTTATCCTGACAATGGAAGCCTTATTAATTATAGGTCTTTGTTAATTTGAAAGGCTACAAAAATGGCCTTTGGGGAAAAAATAAGTCGGGTAGAAGTAGAAGATTAAATATGGTCTTTATAGCTAGAATTAACAGTAAGTCATAACTTTAGAAAAAGAGAACCATCTTGAAACCATGGAAAAAGAGCTTTAGAGTTAGGAGGGGCCTTATCAGTTCCCTAAACCAACTTTAACTTTATTTCATAGGTAAGAACTTTTGTCCCTGGCATAATCAGCTTTAATGACAGGGTTAAATTAGAGCCTTCTTGGCTATCTCATTATCATTCTCATGGCAATGGAAATGGAGAGAGAAACTTGAGCACATGGAAGACCCAGAATAAGGTATGTCTGGCCTGAGATCAAGTTCCAAAATGCAAGGTGACAAAACTCTCCACAGTGAACTGGAACTGATCCAGGGGTCAGGAGGAAGGAACCGGGGCAATGAATGATAAGTCAAAAGCAAAGGCAACTCCCTTGTCCTGGTGAGTGAGGAATCTTGGATAGTCTATATAAGGTGAAAACTGAGGCACAGCCAAGTTATAATGAGAAGATGTTATACTCATCTAAGAGAAAACAAATAGGCTCATATGCTACCTACTATGAGTGTGAAGGATGGGGTGCTCTCATATCGCTTCAAAATCATGGGGTGCGGGGTGGGGTTGGGGCAATTAAATTAAATTTACTTTAGACTTGAGCAAAGTAATGTCCTAAGACCATCATGAAATGGGACTGTCATCCTTGGACTATGTCAGGGCTTCTTGTGGCCTAGGTGGGAGACAGATGTAGCAAGGTGTCTTCTGGGTCACTAGGATATTATCTAATAGTGTTGCTCTGGTGTTGCCCAAAGGAGGGGGTTCCCATCACCCTCCATTCTTGCCCAGTACCTGTAAGTATGTTTCCAGTGCAGTCCATGCATTCCAGTTTTTCACATTGGGACCTTTCCCCAAGTAGATCCTGACTCTTTTCTCACGTACTGGGGGCCAAAGAGCAATATTGGCACGACCACGAGGAATGCCCAGGACTGTTTCATGTACATAAACACACCACAGGTTGCAGGTGGCCTCGGTGGTGTGTGGTGGGAATTCCCATTCCTGCCGCTGCTGGTTGCGGCCCAGCTCATGGACAGGGCCCCATAGCCCCTTGGTTCTGATGAGCTTCTCATTGATGAGTTCCTGCACAGATTCCAGATGGCACATGATAGGGTACCCTGCATGCATCCACCCTGAGAAAGCAGAAGGAAAGAAGAGAGTTATGATCCTCCCCACCCATCTCATGAAATTCCCTTTTTGTATTGCTTTTCTTCCAAGGCACCAATTAGCTCCTGGAAAATCTCATGCTGTTCAGAAGGACTATCCATATCAGGACCTTCCTAAATTTCCTGCTTAGCCTCTCCTCTTGAAACAGAGTTTTTATCCTCAATTTGATTTGAAAAGGTATAGATATGGGGAGTGATGCAGTCTACAAACAGACATTCATATTACTAAAAACTATTTTTATGAGGGTGCTCTGTCCATGTGAAATTGTGTTGTTATTTCTTTTCTCTAAATTTAGAACTTTTTGAGAGCGGTTTTCTTCTCAAAGTTAGGATGCAGTTTGCCACACTGACACTTCTTTATAGTGACCATTCATCAAGTCCAAGAAAATGTGAGGCTAGAGGAACTTCCATGGTTCTTCTTTAATTTCTATACCTGCCTGTCAGGTTTTAGGGTCGTCAACCCCTAAACAAAGATCTCATTGTTCTGTGTCTTCTCAAAATTGTTAAATTTCATCTCCCAACAACTTTGACCAGTTTTCTCCTTTCTTTGAAATCTCCTGATGGATCTCTGTGAAAATCTAGCACTTAATTCCTGTATCATTCTCACTGTCTGATGTTCTCTCTTGACATGCTTTCTTAAATTGCTATGTTTTTTTTGCAAACATCTTTTTTATTGTTATATATTTCTATCAAAAATCTTTAGTCTCTTCGCTGCTCACCGCCTGGCTGTTGAATGAAAGAACAATTTGAGGCAGCATGCACAGAAGGTTCTCCCAGAGCACGCACCTACTGAGATCTGCACATCAGCAACAATCCTCTGAGGCAGACGCAGAGGGAAGGGTTCAGCTCCCAGCCGTGCCACAGCCTGCATCACCTCATCCCAGAGACGAAGCAGTGGCTCAGGGTTCTCCAGAGTACGAAGATTTGCTGTTGGCACCGTTAGGATGATGTTGTCTGTCACCAGCTCGCCCCAGGGACCTGGATTCTCTTGGATACGTTTCTTCCACTCCTCTTGAGATGTATCCCCTAGGAACAGAGGCCATGGGACTTGAGACTCACTTCCCCAAATCCTTAGGTAAAAATATACAACTTGAATCCTTGGAGGAGAACATCGAGGTCTTAAACAATCATGTCCCAACTTTCTATCCTCAAGTCTCCATGGATGTGGTTTGGTCTTTATCTCCAAGGCCCCAAAGTGGAATTTAAGAAGCTTACTCTTTCTCTCTCCACAAATTCTCTCATACCAAACAGCCTCAAATCACCTCCCCATCTTCAGCTCTTTACCTTCCTTCAAGATTCATTCCAAGACTTCTACTTACCCAACTTGTAGTATGGGGCATGCACAGCTCCCTTAACAGTGATGGGCACAGAACCCAGTTTGCTGCTCTGGGGCACAATGATATAGAGAAGGCCACCCCAGAGGCAGGTGATTGATTTTGTGGGTTTGTCCAGGCAACACCGGTTAATCACTAGTGGGGCTCGGAACAGCTTGCTGGCCCTGGTCAGGTCGTCGGTGTGGCAGCCAATCTGTATCTGGAGCAGAGAGAGTCCACCATGTGATAGAGGAAACATACAGGGACAGGGAAAGACGGGGAGAGAGCCCAGGGGAAGGGAACACAGAAAGGGTCATTAGGCCATTACCCTATACAAGCCTGGCCTTCTTACCATTTATGAACCATGCTTGGTAAACCCATGAAATTGTATCACTCCACCCAGTCACACAGATTGAAAATTACATGTGCATATTCTTCTAAGAGATTTAAACAGTTCCACAATGGATCATTATGAAGAATTAATGCGAGGAGCACCAGGTAGGTCAGACTCCTACACAAGGTCCCTTCATGTCTCTGTAAGAGGCAGAATTCCAGGTTGCATATTCCATTGCAGTGATTCTGGTCTTGGAAATGGGGTGGAGGGAATCCTGCCTTTTTCTCATTAGAGAGAGGATACCATGAAAGGCAGTGTGATTTAGTTGGAGGCTGAGTCTCTTCCTCCCATTTCTCCAAGGTTCTTCTTCCTTGTAAAATGGAATAACTTCTATACTTGGTAGATTCCCAGGACTGTTTTCTCTGAGTTTATGCTAAACATGCTCCAGGATAGATGAAGGGACAGACGCAACCCTAAAGCTTAATAATGACCCTTGACATAGACAAAAAAAATTTTTGAATAGGGTACATTTTTGTGAAAGTGACAGCTGAAAGTGGACTAGACAATTAAGGAACAGTCTTTAGGTGTCATGGGGAAGAAGTCAGTTAGAAATACCTTGTGTGAAAATGGGAGATGTATATGAAGATGGAAGTGAATTAAAATGTACTGAAAACCTATTGTGCTTGAGGGTGCTTTAGATTAGGTATCTTCCTTATTCCCTACTCTGTGACATATTCAAAAGCAAAATTAACAGGCAAAAGTTGGTTAAGTGTGAGTCCTAGGCTGTGAAATGTAACAGCTCTATACATCCAAATTAATCAATCAGCTTTCCTACACTTTAGTTGCCTCAATCGTAGAATGGAGATAAAAATACCCACCCTGCATTCTCAATATAGTTTTATGAAGATCCAATAAGATACTAATGTGAAAACAAGAATTATCTGTGTTACATGTTACTTGGTAAAATGGGGCATGGCTTTACCTTTAGGTCAGCAGTGGCAGCAGCCTCAGGCAGTGAGACTTCTATAATTTGCCTTCCAGGTATGTAGAGCCCAGTACTCATCCAGCAATATCTGGTGCCTGTCAAAAGGCATAGGAAGGGCACACTTTATCCCTCCTCCATGAGTCCATCTCCACCCAGTGTTTCCACAGCCCCTTGGTGAGCTCTGCATATGTCTTCCCTTCCGTGCTGCCCTGACTCATCTCCTCCAAACACTTCTAGAAATCCTCAATTCCAATCTTCTTGAAAGTACATGCAAAGGATGGAGAAGGCCCTCTGGACGTGATCAGATCCCTGAAATGAACCACTCAACCCACCATCCCCACCATTCCCCAAATGCCACAATGCTGAGCCCCCAGCAATCATTCCATACCTGGATTGGTACAATTGACCTCAACGGTGATAGGAGATTCTGAAGGGCGCAGATAGGGGCTGCTGTACATATCTTCAATTTCTGGGACTAATAGAGAGAGGTCACTTCCAGAGTGAGCCAGGCCAGTGGCTAGGGAAAGCATAGCGCCCCTGCAGCAGTCATTGATAACAGGGTTTTCTCGGGTTGCCACTGGGAGTCGATAGCGACTTAGCAGTTTCCTTAGGAGTCGATGCACAGACATATAGGCAGGGATCTCTTCTGCAGGAATCTGTAGGAAAGCTGCACCATCTGGTCCCAGCTTTGCCAACCAACCCTTTTCCACATTCCCTCTCTTCCTGCCCATTATAACCTGGAACTCAGCCAAGGTAGAGCGGAAGTGATAGGTCCTTATCCCCGATTTAGGCGTACGGAAGGGCCCTGGATTGAGGCTTTGGCTTGTGATGCTGATACCAAAGAGATTGAGGAGGAGGTTACCCGGGAATCGTGCCAAAGGGGACACTCCTGGGTTCTTAAAGGCCCACCACCAGGCTTGGGCTCCTACAAATAGCCCCCCACCCTCTGCTACAAACTCCTGCAGTTCTTTGACGTCCATGTCACTCACAGGCTCAAAGCAATAGACACTGGCATCACTGGTCAGATTTGGCTCAATGCTAGTGTCTATGCCCCCAACTGCTAGCAGGCCACTCAGTGTTCTCAGTTCTGTTTGCACCACAATCTTGCCTCTCCGGCCCCCATCCAGCCAGCGGACAGCATTGAGCAGAAAGGGGCCCAATCTACCCACGGTGAATAACGCCTTATGGCCAGTCACAACCACCCGGCCCCGTCCATAACGGGCTGCTGCTATCACACAGCCATGGTAGGAATCCAACCCCAGAGGAAAGGCTAAAGCCCCGTGCACTAGTAGCTGGGATGGGAAACAATCCGAGTTGGTGATGTCCAGCTCTGAAATCCCGTGCAGGAGCTCCTCTCTGTCTTCGGAGAGATCATCTTCACAACTGGAAAAGACACATTTGTTCTCTATTAAAGGATTACTCTATATAAAGCTCTGAGAACAGGGCCTGGCAGATAGTAAGTGCTATATATATGTGCTCGCTTCTTTACTACTATTATTATTTTTAGTTCTTACAGGAGTTAAGAGAACAAAGAGGGTAGGTATGACCACACAGAGTATGGAGACTTGTTTGAGGGAAGACCTAGGGGCTCAACAGTAATTTTGCTGCACTCATTCTCAAAGTACAACTTCTCCAAATGAAATTTTGAAGGAAGCCCTGCTGTGTTTACTCCATACTATATCTTCAATACTCTGGATTTAAGTTCATGCTTATCTCAGCCCTTCAAGCATTATATAAACAACTGAGCAGGAAAACTTGTTTTCATTCTTAAAAGGAGTCTTGTTCATAAATTTCAGGCAGCTAATATCCTACAAATAAAAATCAGTGGAGAGCCAGCTTAGTGGAGCTAGTAAAGAATCAAGGCAGGGTGGGGCAGGGGAGCTGATTGGCCTCAACTCTAGGGAGACCTTCTTGTTATCTCAACTTGTGAGGATTTGACTCTGTCTACATCCAGCTCTCCAACCACTCAGTGCTTGCCCAACAGGACTGTAAAAAATGCTATAAAGTTTTGCTTAATACCATCTATTTACCATTTGTAGTTAACCCACCCATCCTAGACCTTGGGACACTCATAAGCTCTAGATGGGAGATGGAACTGATACCTAGTGGGATTACATGGGAAGGAGAGTATAGGGTGACTTCTATAAACATGAGGTCCTGAGCAGGTAAAGCTGTGGCAATTGTATAATTAGAAAAGAGCTGTATTAAGGAAACACTGAAACATGGTGGTCCGATGATTTAACAATTTCACAGTATTTGGGTTCCACTCTCTGTGGCTGATGGAACTCTAATCAATTGATGGGAAAACTGTAGTCCTCTTAGCAGGTATAATAGTTAATTTTCTGTATCACCTTGACTGAGCAATGGTGACAAGCTGTTCAGTCACAAACTAGTCTAGATGTTGCTGTGAAGGAATTGTGTAGATGTGATTAACATCTGCAATCAGTTGACTTTAAGGAAAGGAGATTACCCTTAGTAATGGGGGTGGGCCTTGTCCAATCAGTTGAAGGCCTTAAGAGCAAAATTTGAGGTTTCCTGGAGAAGAAATTCTGCTTCAAACTGCAATGGCAACTTCTGCTGAGTTTCCAGGCTGCCTGCCTGACAAATTTTGGACATTCTCGTGAGACAGTTCCATAAAATCAAATCTCTGAATCAATCAATCTATCCATCCACAAATATATTTTATCTTTGTTTCCCTGAAGAATCCTGACAGATACAGAGTTTGGTACCAAAAGTGGTTCTAGAGGAACAGAATCTTAAAGATGAGTTTTCTGACTTGGTTTTGTGGTTTCTGAAATTGTTTCTTTTAGATTTAAGGGCACTAATGACTCTATTTCCTGAGGTTATATAATGAGGGAACTGATGTTCCATGGAGTGATGTGGCAGGAGATACACAAAATGTCACCCAATTAGAAGCAAGGTTCAAAGTAACCACATATTTGATACAAGCAAACATTTTTGTCAAACTAATGACTAACTAATACTGGCTGGTTGCTCTTAACTGCAGTACACTAGAGAATGTGGGGAAAAGAAAGGATGAGCTCAAGGTTTCAAATTCCCAGCTCAAGTGCCATCATAAAAGATCTGAAGGTTTCTATATTTGCTGTGAAAGAAAAGTTCATCTTCTCTACCACAGAGCAGAGATTTCTGAAAACCAAACCTAGAGTCTCATTCAGTGAGTGGCTGAATTACAATGCAAATGCTGAGGACAATGCTGAGGCTTTGACTGGGAAGAAATGGGAACCTGAAAATTGGAATGGGGACTTATGGGCAGATCCTGTTGAAACAGGGACACTGAACCCCTAAATTATGCTGCATCTTCTTTACCAATAGAAGCAGGCCTTCCACCCACAGGTGAGAAGCTAACCCTGCTTTTATAAGGAATCTATAATGGACTTCCTTGAAGTAGCTGCCTTGTAAGATGCTGCTGATTATCCTCAGAACCCATCACTGCCACCCATTTTTACTTCTAAATATTTAATTGGATTCAAGTCCCACAGGCCTTGAAAGGTCAAGTACAAAGCATAGCCCATCAGCAGATGTATGGATATTGAGGGTATAGGATTATGGTGGAAGGAACATAAAGCTGGATCCAGCCAACTTTATGTTCCTCCCACTAAGCATAGATTCTGGATTCAATGTTGTAACTTGAGGATTTAGAAATCTGGACTCTGTTTGATTAGCTGAAATGGACCAAAAGGTGGCAAGTTGGCTATATCTGACTACTTCCCTCATGGAAGGGACACTGTTTTATACTTACTGGATGGACATGTAATTCTGGGTGTAGATTTGCCTTCCCTGCATGCAATGCTTCTGACAGTACTACCATCTATGGACTTACAAAATGCCTTATTCACCTTCATGGTATTCCACACAGATTTGCTTATGGCCAAGGAACTTACTTGACAGCAAATGAAGTGTGGCTATGGGATCATGTTCACGGTCTTACATTGGTACTTCATCATCCTGAAACAGCTTGATTGAGCAGTGGAATGGCCTTTTGAAGACTCAGTTACAATAGCTTGGTGATAAGAGCTTACAGGCCTGGAACAGTGTTCTTTATTTATCTGCATATGCTTTAAGTTTACATTTAATATATGGTGCGCCTTCTTCCATAGGCAGTTCTCAAGTGATGGAAATGGGAGTGGCACCATTCACTGTTATTCCTAGTGATCCACTAGCAGAAATTTTGTTTCCTGCCCCCATTATATTATGCTCTGCTGGTTTAGAGGTCTTAGTTCCAAAGGGAGCAATGCTTTCACTAGGAGATGCAATGGCTCCAGTGAACTGGAAGTTAAGACTGCCGTTCAGCCAGGTTGGGTTTCTCATGCCTCTGGATATACAGACAAAAAAGGGAGTTACTACACTGGTTGAAGTGATTGATCCTGATTACAAGGGGAAATTGGACTGCTATGACACATTAAATGTTTGGGTCACCACACTAAGCAAAGAACCGTGACAAGTGCTAGCTGAGATGCTTGCTGAGGTCGGGGGGTAAAAAGAAAGGGTAATGGAAGAAGGTTGTTACAAATACCAGCTACGACAAGGAGACCAGTTGCAGAAATGAGGAAAGTAATTGTTCTGAGTATGTCTTCCTTATTTTGAATATGTTTATGTGTGCATATGTGTGTGTATACATGTGTGTGTGTGTGTATATATATATATATATACTTAATATGTGTATATAAAGCTTTCTTCCCTCTCTCATTTTCTAGTCATATAGCATAAGATGTGTGAAAGTTATCTTTATATCCCAGTACTTAAATTGCAGGATATCAAGGAAAAGTGAACATCATCCAAGGACTTTGCATCCTTTCCTGGGGAAAAGGTTAGTGTGTTTTCGACTGTACACAGGATATAACTGCATCATGTTAGGCTGAAGTATGACTTTGTTATTGTCTTTATTTGGAGGTTAAGTATGGTTTAAAGAGATGTGTATAGGGGTCAAGTTGATAAAGGATAGACTATGATGGTTAATTTTATGTATCAACTTGGTTAGGCTGTAATACATAATTATTTGGTCAAACACTAGTCTAGATATTGCTGTAAAGGTATTTTGTAGATGTGATTAACATCTATGATCAGTTGGCTTTAAATAAAGGAGATTTACCTTAACAGTGTGAGTGGGGCTCATTTCATCAGTCGAAGGCCCAAGATTCCAGCCTGTCCTAAAAATTTTGGACTTGCCAGCCCTCACAATTGCATAAGCTAATTCCTTACCTGTCCTATTTATAGCTAATATGTAAAATCTCCTATTGGTCTTCTTTTCCTAGAGAAAAAGCAGCAGGTACAACCTTTTCTTGAAAATAATGGTACCACCCTACCCTACCAGATGATTCTCTAACTCCTTAAAAGCATTAACCATTGGGCGGCTGCCATGGCTCAGCAGGCAGAGCTCCGACCTGCCGTGCTGGAGGTCTGGAGTTCGATCCCTGGTGCCTCCTGCCCATATGCAAATTAAAAAAAAAAAAAGCATTAACCATTAAAATCATTCAACTAACTCTTCTGTTCAGATTCCAGGCTTATCAATCAACTAACTCTTCCTGTTCTGATTCCAGGCTTACCAAACAACCTTAGATATAAGCTTGCCTCCCATGATCACTTGCCTAGAGAGAGAAAGAAGTAATTGGCCAGGTCAAACAGAAAGTTCTAAATTTGTGGCATTTATTTCTTTCTTGCGACATTTTGCGAATTCTATCTTTAACTTTTATCTTTATTTTTACCTAAAGCATGTATAAAAATTTAAATGCAAAATGTGTTTTCAGTCTTATAATAAGGAGTTCTGTTTATAAATTTCATGCAATTAATTTTCTGCAAATGAAGTCTGTGAAGAGGTGGGTTACTGTACTTTAAATTAATATATTGGCATCCAGGTTTATATACTGGCCTGTTATGACAAGATGGGAGATACTGATTCTGCAAAACTGAGATCCAGATACTGAATTATTAGAACTTCATCTACATGACACTATGTGAGATCCTGCTTGGTGATGAGACAGAGAGCATTCTCAGAGACATGTGTCTTATTTCCAATATATAATGTAGGGGAGAGCTAAATAATTGTTTGATAAATTGAAGAAATATGAATTAGAATTTTACTTCTCTTTCTCAACTTCCTTTAAAATGAAACAAAAGTATTTGAGTAAGAATAAATCCATAGTTGTGCTGGAATTTTGAGAAAGATACAACTAGTAAACTAGCACAGTGAAGAATTTATAGAAAATATAAACCAAATGGAATCAAACTGACTAGAAACCCATAGAACATAAGAATCTGTACTGCATAAATATGAAGGAGATCAAGAAAACAAAAAGAACAAGAATAATCATTTGTGCTGAGAAAATACACTTCAGTAACTAATAATGATCAATCTAGAATTTCAGTGTAATTTAAGTAAACAAGAATCATCAAATATTTGATGAAAATTAACAGCATGAAACTAAACAAGGAGAAAAATCACCTCCTAAAGAAACAGTAATGATAAATGGAGAAGAAAATTCTAAATATTGTATATCATCCAAGAGGTTTGAGATGTATTAGCGTGCTTCCTCTCTCTCTCAAAAAAGGGAACTGCTATTAAGTTACTAATTAGAATGAAAAATATGCAAACATACGAAGTTAATTTTAATACATGTGCAGAAAATAAGACTTGACCCAGCTGAAGATTGTGTATACATAACTTGGAAGACTAAGTAAAGTGATTCTTCCAGATCAGAAAGATGTACATTATCAGAAAAAAGGTAAAAGGTATGAAGGACAGATCAAAAGATCTAACATCTAGCAAGTAAGAATTCCAAAAGGAAAGATGAGAGAGAAATATGAAGAAACAAGCACAAAATGAGATGAAAATTTCCTTGGTTTGAAAACCATATTTGAGTTTTCAAAATAAAATAATTATCTATATGTCTAACCATATGCTAATAGCACACCGTTTTGATTACTTTTGCTTATACATAGTAAGTCCTGAAATAAGGTAGTATAAGTCCTCCATATTTGTTCTTCTTTGTCAAACTGTTTTTCTAAGATAGTTCCTTTTCATTTACATATTAATTATAAGATCAATTTATCAAATTCTACACATACACACACAAAGATAAACCTGCTGGAAATTTGGTTGGGATTGTATTGAGTCTATAGGTCATTTGGAGAAAAACTGACATCTTAACGATATTGAGTCTTATGATTCATGATTACGATATATTTCTCCATTTCTTTAGGTCTTATTTAATTTCTCTCAGCAATGTTTTGCAGTTTTCAGCATACAAATCTTGTGACATATTCTGTTAAATTTATCCCTTAATATTTTGTTATTTTGATACTATTTTACATATTATATTTTAAATTTCAATTTCCAATAATTCGTTATTAGCATCTTGAAATATAATTGATTTTTGTATATAACCTTGTTTCCTGCAATCTTGCTAAATTCAACTATTTTGGTAACTTTCGTCTGTAGATTTCTTAGAATTTTCCACATAATGATCAGGTTTTCTGCAAATGCATGTAAGGTTATTTCCTAATCTCCAATCTGTTCACCTTCTTTTTCTTTCCTTATTGTATTTGCTAGAATCTGCACTACAAGTTTGAACAGAACGGTGAAAGTACGTATCTTTGCCTTGCTTTCAGACTATGGGAGAAAACATTCAGTGTTTCCTCATTAGTACGTTTTAACTGCTGGTTTTCACAGATGAGTTGTGTCAAGGTAAGGATGTTTCTTTTTATTCCTAATTTACTGAGACTTTATCATGAATCGGTATTGATTTGTCATACATATATGGACAAATATATTGAAATAGTTTTTCTCTCATTCGATCTATTGATATGGTAAATTTCTTTGATTAATTTTTAATGTTAACAGCATTACATTCCTAGGCTATGTCTTATTTGGTCTCTGCAGAAGTGTCTTAGGGCTGCTATAACAAAATACCACAAATTAGATGGTTTAAAATACAAGAAATTAATTCTCTCAACAGTCCTGGAGGTTGGAAGTCCAAAATCAAGTGTCCGCAGGGCCATGCTTTCTCTGAAGGCTCTAGGAGAGGATCCGTCCTTGCCTCTTTGTTAGTTTGTGGTGGTTACCAAGCAATCATTAGCATTCTTTAGCTTGTGGTAACTAACTCCAATCTCTGCCTGAGTCTTCACATGGCCGGCATCTTCCTTGCGTCTGTGATTCTATGTCCATATTTCCCTCTCTTCTTATAAGGATATCAGTCATACTGGTGTCCATAATCCAGTATGACCACATTTTAACTACCTACATCTGTAAAGATACTATATCCAAAAAGGTCACATTCATGAGCACTGATATGGACATAGGCTTTTACAAACCAAAATCAATCCACAACATTTATGATGCACAATTCTTTTTATATACTGCTATATTCTATTTGTTCATATTTTATTAAAGACATCTGCATCAATGTTTATGAGGGATATTGTTCTGTAGTTTTCTTTTCTTGCAATGTCTTTCTCTGGTTTTGATATTGGGATAATGTTGGCTAAATAAATCAAGCTAGTAAGGTCTCTTCCTCTCCTATTTTATGAAAGAGTGTGTAAAGGGTTGGTCATCATTTCTTCCTTGAATGCATGATAAAATTCTTCAGTGACTCTATCTGGCCCTGGGGTTGGCTTTGTTGTAAAATTTCTAAGAATATTTTTTGTTTTGAAATAATTTTAGATTAACAAAAAAGCTGCAAACATAGCAGAGAGCTCCTGTGCCCCCTTCACTTAATTATCACTAATGTCCGCATGTCACACAACCATGGTAACTTTGTCAAAAACTAAGTTAACATGGGTACAATGCTATTAATGAAGCTCCAGACTATGTGGATTTTGCCATTTCTTTTTTTTTTTGCACTATAATGTTTTTTTTTCTGTATTGGTTCCCATCCAGGATACCACATTGCAATTAAGGTTGGGATGTGTTTAATTACAATTCAATTTATTCTTTAATGTATATTTACTGTTTCTTCTTGAGTGAATTTTGGTAATTTGTGTCATTCAGAGCATTTGTCCATTTCATCTAAGTTGTCTGTGGACCTACAGGTAAATTTCCTGTCTTTCATTTCTAATTTTTCTTCTCTTTTTTTTTCTCATGATCAGTTTACCACAATTTGATCTTCAATAATACTTTCAAAATTATAACTTGTTAGCAAACCACACATTATCAAACCACCGATTAAATCAATTAAAAAGGGAAAAGGGTACTTATTACAATAGGGAAAACTGGCAAAGTCCAGCTTAACTGGACCACTCTCAACACCACCAATACTAGAACAAATTGACAGCATGTGCCTCCTGACTTGACACACTCTGATGAATATATATAAATCACCTATTTGGTGTTTTTGCCAAAAATCTTTGAGCTGAGTGTAACCATAAAAAAATTAAGACAAATACAAATTGTGGAGTACTCTAAAACAACTGGCTTCAATTCTGCAAGGAAAAATCATTACTCTCCCCACTACATGGGACATGACATTCAGGGGTGAAAATGTTCCTGAAAACATGGGGTATAACTTCCAGGGATAAGCCTGCCCCTGGTACAGTGGGATCGACAATGCCTTCCTGAACAAAAGAGGGAAAAGAAGTATAATAAAATAAGGCATCAATGGCTAAGAGAGATAAAAGAGTAAAGAGGCTATTCTGGAGACTACTCTTACACAAACTTCAGTTAGATAGTGCTAATTGCCATGGTTTTCTAAACCCCAATCAACATCACTCTTTTAACTCTTAAGAGGGCCTGGGGCTCGAGTTAAGACTCTGTGGGGCTTTCGTGCACTGGATTCGCTTTCGTGGAGCTTGTGGTTTCCAGAGGGTTCCCAGGCCCAGTGGATCCCGGGGCCCAGGGGTATCAGCCTCTCCAAGATTGTCAACTGGTTAGCGTCCCCCTGTCCTTTGGTGTCAGCACCCATTCTCAGCATGGGGGACTGGGGTGGGTATTGCCTAGGTTTTCCTATGGATTGGGGGAAGGATAGGAGAGGGAGGAGTTATGGCAGACGGTGTGGGACTTGGTGGATGGGTGTAGTTACTGATTCACTGTATTTATGTTTCTTCCATGTTTTGGACCAGCTAGAGGTGGGGATCTGGGGTAGTGGAGTGGTGGCCCATGGCAGACTCTGCAGTCTGTTCTGTGACTACTTGTTGAAGTGTGCTTTGAAAGGTGTTGCTTTTTCTTTCTTTTTTTTTGTATATATGTTGTATCTCACAATGGAGATGTTTAAAAAAAAGTCACTGAGAGAAAAATAAAAACTACAAATGAATCATGTAAAAAACAAAACAAAACTGGCTTGTATGTTTCAAAAAGGCTAATGTTTTGAATGACAAAAAGACTAAAAAAACAGTATACTGATACTTGTTTGGATCCTATATTAAAAAAAAATCTATAAGCTACATTAAT